>APFE030644515.1:0-48352 GCA_000404065.3 Pinus taeda | reverse complement strand
TATATATAAGGTTGTTCCCAAAATAATAGGTTGTCCTCTGTCCCTAAACTACCCTTAGTAGGCTCATTACCAAACCACTCTAGTGAACCATTTCCACCTCCACGTTGTCTACCTCCATGTTGTCTTGTTAATACACCCAGGTCCTTCATGTAAACCTCCCTCAAATAATCCCTCCCCCAAATTTACCCTCACCCATAAAGCACCTCCCCCAAATAATACTTATGTTTTAATATATCATAATACATTTTTTACACATATTTCCACCATAGTTGTAATTTCTTATAGTCTATTGGTATCAGAATTATTGTTTTTTATAGTACACATACTTTAAAATGCATTCATTGATATCTATTGTGGGAATGGTTCTCACGGGAAGTAGAACTATCCTATGTGATCTCAAAATATCAAACACGCTCTCATTTTCAACGAGTTGTGGAAAGGAGTCTATGAATGTGTACGTGACAATGCACCTAAAAATCCCACTTCAGACAAGCTATTCACCATTTTGGAAAACAACAAAAGCAAGGACTCTGCCTTGGTTACAACATTTGTAAATTAAGAGGTGAGTCATCATATTTCACTATTTTTAAATTCTTTTGAAGCCTTACAGAAGTTGAAGGAACTATATGGCTCACACTCTGAACTTGATGTTGTCAAGTTGATGATTAAATTGTTCCACCTTGAATTACAAAATGATGATCCTCTTACTTTAGAATCACAAGTAAGTTATATTACGCATGATATAAAAGTCACTAATGTTGAGATACACATTCCTCTAATATATTTTTTCAAGGCACTTTATCCCACTTATTCAAATTATCTTTAGTCATTGCAAGCAAATCGAAACCTCAAAGAAATTACCTTTAACTCCCTTGTGAAGAAATTTTCTAAGAGAGAGAAAGATTTTGAGAAGAAGACAACTCCTCAGTCATTTGAAGAAGTTGTGTGTCTTGCAAATAGAGAGAATCATGCTCAATATTCTTCCAAACGAAGAGGTGGTTGAAGAGGAAGGGGAAGAAGAAATTTCAGAAGCATGGGTGGTAGACACTCTAAAGGAGAAAAATATGATCTTCGTTGCATACATTGCAATAGAGATGGATCACATGGTGCATCCACATGCAAGTTTCCTTGGGAAAAAAGTGAACAGGAAATAAATCAAGCCAAGGGTAAAAATGATGACAAAGAGAAAGGTAAAGCACCTAAATCGGCTCACTATGTTGTGGCACATTGTAATATTGGAGTAAATGAATACATCTTTAATTCTTCACTTACTTCTTGGAAAGACGATTGGTTGCTTGATTCAAGAGCAACTTTCCACATGACTTTTAGAAGAGATTTTTTGGAACAATTTACTGATAATGTTGATGGATAAATATACTTTATAGAAAAATAAAAACTGAAGCCATTAGGGCTTGGCAAAATCAGGCTCAAATTTCCTGGTCTTCTAGACTTTCTTCTACATGATGTTTTATATCTCCCACATCTGAGTTTTGGAAATAATACTAAGAAGGGATGGGAGGGTTGAACGAGTATTAATCAAAAAAATAAATTTTTCTATTTCATACTCATATTTATATATGTTACTTCAATGAAGGTAACTCATGTGTACATGTAGATGTCTTTAAAGCAACCATCGTATATCCAGTAAACTTATGATCAAGTTAATTCATCATATGTTGATCTTTAATCAGTGCATCAGTACTTCTTTAACCATATAAATAGTAACCATGTGCAATAATAATAGAATAAACCATCACATATAAGCAACACACATGAACACCACTATTTAAGGTGGAAACCCAATGTGGGACAAAAACCACCTACTGTTTTCTTCTTTTAATATAAGAAAAACTTGTTTAAAATCTTGTACTGGTGCAGACTCATACCAATATGTAGGCACCCACCTGCAGAAGGCTACAAACTTCTCTCGTTTTCATCTGCTACTGGAAGTGAGCTACAACCCCCTAGCTTTTATACTAGCCAATTTGTTTACTAGTATGTAGGCACCGGCCTACAGAAGGCTCCAACCTTCACTCATTTTCGAGCTACTACTGGAAGGGAGCTCTAACCCCCTGGCTCTTGTACTAGCTGATCCATTTACTAGTATGTAGGCATTGGCTTATAGAAGGATCCTACCTTCACTCATTCTCCACCTACTATTGGAAGGGAGCTCCAATCCCCTGGCTCTTGTACTTTCTAATATGTTTACCAATATGTAGGCACCGACCTATAGAAGGCTACGACCTTCTCTCTTCCTCTAGGGACCATGTTTCATAAATTTTTAGAGTGGATACTCTTGGAACACAACACCACAATCTGAAGCCATGTTTCATCAAATTTTCATACTGGACCCATCAACACCATTGAAGCTCAAAATCAATCACTATTGCAATACAACAAGTCACTGAAAACCCATCATCGTTGAAGCAAATCACAATCAATCAATATGAACATTCATAACACTGTCACCAGAACACAATGTAGAAACTACAACTCTGCATCAACAAACAGAACCAACTGCAACTTCAAACATCATATTTCATAATGTATACACACTCTTATCAAAGTGAACCAGCATACATATATGCAAATACTAACTTAAAAACTTCATAGCTATTCCAGAATTCAGTCATATCCAAATCATAACATTTACATAATAACACGTGTCAGTATTCATATCTAGACTATCCATGATCAGACCACATAATAATAATTCATTTAGGGTCTTATTATCCCAATCCATCATTGGGTCTCATCCCTCATCAACCACTAAGGTTCATCCTTAGTTTAGATCAAGAAAAGCACCAAAAACCCAAAACATGCATATTCGCTTTTGATCTCACTCTTCATAAGATATTCATTACTTGCACACTCTGGCCTAATGATATTCTCCTCCTTATATAGTTTTAGGCATTTCTCAATACCTCAGACCAAAACCACTTAGAAACAATACCTTGGACCAAATACCTCATATCAATACATCAGACCAAATACCTCGGACCAATACCTCAGACCAAATACCTCAAACCAAATACCTCAGACCAAATACCTTAGACTAAATATCTTCGACCAAAACCTTGATTTTCCATCCCATATACGCTTTCTTCTAATGAAAGTGCATGTATACGTATACGTTCCTTTTGTTCATTTAACCCATATGTATACACTTCTTGGAAAAAGTGAACCAGCGTATAATTCTTAAACCACTCTCTTTCTTCAATCTCTAGAGTCTGATCTGTAATCCTTTATTGTTAACATGTTGCACTATGAACTATCATCTGTGTGAGTTGCCATTAAGGACAAAACTTGTATCATAATGCCAACAATCTCCCACTTTAGACTTGATGGCAACCACAACACCAATATAATCTCCCCATTTTACATCAAGGGCAAAGGGCAGACCAAGATATTCTCCCTCTTTGATATTCATTATGTTGTCCAGGCTCCCCTAAGTACATGCTGAATTCTTTGATTAAGCTCCCCCTTTGTACATGTTCGTATGCACTAAACTATCCATGGTCCCCCTGAGCACATGTACAGTCTGCAAAAATATTTTTCAAAAGAAAATAATGACTCTATAACTCAACTATGTGAGTATGACCTTCCTATCACCAATGACTCATACATACATCAATCTCCCAACCAAGTGGGGATAGACCAATTTTGACTCATCCACCCAACCAAGTGGGGATATACCAAATGTTTATACATGACTGAAATAACAACTATTACATAATCCTTTCCATGCATAGTGGGGTTACAAATTAGGTATTTTCATGACCTTTACATCAAATGATATACATGCCATTTATAACAAGGACTAGCAATCTAAACAAGACCATGATAGTCATCAACAACTATGATATAGCATATATGTACTACAACATCCACATCTCCTAGCAACATCAAGATCAATAGCCTATATATGTGCATCATCATAAGAGTCACCTGAACCAAAAAAACTGTATGGATCAAGCAATATAAGTATCTTCATGCCCACGGGGCTTTGGATTGACGGTGAATGGGTGCCTTGTTAAGGCACTCCTTGTGATAGTTCACCAGTTCAAATCCCCTGTGGGTACTTAGGTTAGTCTAATAGATAAAAAAATAAAAAAATATAAGTATCTTCATGTACCAAGATATTCTAACATAATGCCAACAATGCATTATTAGAAGCATATGCTCACCTTGAACCTATGTCAAATGTTCACTATCAGAACTAATAATTCGAAATATCAGTGAGAATCATCAGGGATCATCATCAACCCAATATACATCAAGTCATCAACAACTTATGAGGGCCAAGAGCAGTTCTGCATATTATCAGTAGAGTGTAATCATCATTAATAAGAACAAAGCAAATATTTTATAATTGACTTAACCATATCAGACCCCCTTTTCTGCGTCTTTCCCACTACCTTTTCATCCAACCAACATATATGCAACTATGTAGCTTCGAACTCATGTATATACACAACTTGTCTTCATTAAAATTGAGTATGAGACTGAAGTTTCACACTTTTAGCTCCCCCTGAGTCTGTTATGTTTGTACATTGTGCTATGCCACATCTTTCTAATTGTACCTCTTTCTTCTTCCATATCTTCAAGTGTGATGATGTTTTGTCCTTTTGGTATGGTGCCTGAAATTTACTTCTGCATTCCTTTGTTATACGTCCAAACTTGTTACATGCATAACATCTTACATGTTTCATATTCCTTCTATAACAGTCAATGGCTTTGTAACCAAACATATTGCAAGAAAAACAATATCCCTTAAAGTACCTAGAAGCTGATGATCTTTCTGTGAGACAGTCATGAACCATTTTACTTCTGCATCTCACTATAACATGTCCAAAATTATGACATATAAAACATTCAACAGTAATCATTGGAGGAAATAACAGACTATCACTTCCATAGTTAGGACTAAAATATTTTCTTTGAAGAATTTGTTTCCTTGGTTGTTGATGGGGTTGACTTCTCATCTCCTTAAGCATTTCAGATTTTACATTAGAGTTCCTTATCTAATCTTGAGAGCTATATTCACCTTCAAAAGATTCATGAAAACCAAGGCTAGTTTTGATGGTAGGAGACCTTTGACTACTAATAATATTATCCAAAATCTTAGTACTATCTTGAAATCTTAACAATTTATCCTTTTATTCTAATTTACCTTTTAAGATATTTACCTCAACCTGATATTGTTCTTCCTTTTCAAGATATTTCTTCTTCATGATTTCTTCAGCCTTTCTTCCTTCATCCACTTGTTGCTTTAATTTGAGAATCTCATTTTCTTGTTCTTCATATCCTTTAGGTAGTTCTTCATTTTACTTATTTGATTTTTCAAGATCTTCTTTTAGAGAGAGGATCTTAGCTTCAAGACTTTCATAGTAACTAGATCTATATTTAAGTCTCTTGATTATTGTACTCTTTTCATTTACTTCATTTCTTAATGATGTCTCTTCATCCTACAGATTTTGATATTGATCTTCCTTTTCCTTGTACTGCTTGCTTACCTTGTTCCCTTCCTCCAGATGAGATTTTAACCTGGTAGCTTCTTCTTTGAAGGCACACTCCCTTTTGTTAAAAATATCTTATTGATCTCTAATTTTAACTATGAGTATTTTAACTTTTGCATCTATGATTCTTTCACTATCACTTTCAATATCCTCAATATTGCATGAACAGAGAAAAGTATCACGAGAAGACCAAAAATTTGTACCTTAAACTTGTTTTGCTTATTCATCTTTAATCTGATGTGATTCTCAATCTAAATACTTGCTTCCACCTAAGGGCCAATTGTCTCTACTGGTGTCAATATTCCTTTTATATTTCTAATTATTCTGAGGTGCTTTCTTCTTTAGCTTCTTTCCCATTATTTCTACAGATCTCCTTCAAGCGATCAAGCTTCTGGAAAAGGACTTTCTTTGATACCAATTGTTGGAAATAATACTGAGAATTGGGGCGGGGAGGTGAATCAGTATTAGTCAAATCAATAACTTTTTCTTTTCATACTCAAATTTATATATGCTACTTCAATGAAGGTAACTCGCGTGTACATGCAATTGTCTTCAAAGAAACCAACGTATCTCCAGTAAACTTATGATTCAGTTAATTCATCATATGTTGATCTTTAATCAGTGCATCAAAACTTCATTAACCATATAAACAATAACCATGTGTATTAATAATAGAATAAACTATCACATATAAGCAACACACATGAACACCAATATTTAAGGTGGAAACCCAATGCGGGACAAAAACCACCTGCTAGTGTCTTCTTTTAATATAACAAAAACCTGTTTACAATATTTTACTCGTGCAGACTCATACCAGTATGCAAGCACCCACCTACAGAAAGCTACAAACTTCTCTTGTTTTTAGCTGCTACAAGAAGGGAGCTACAACCCCCTAGCTCTTGTACTAGCCAATCTGTTTACTAGTACGTAGGCACTGGCCTACAGAAGGCTCCAACCTTCACTCATTTTCTAGCTGCTACTAGAAGGGAGCTCCAACCGCCTGGCTCTTGTACTGGCCGATATGTTTACCAATATGTAGGCGTGAGCCTACAGAAGGCTACGATCTTCTATCTACTTCCAAGGACCATGTTTCATGAATTTTCAGATTGGATACTCCTGGAACACAACACCACCATTTGAAGGCCAAATTTCATCAAATTTTCATACTGGACCCATCAGCAACATTGAAGCTCAAAATTAATCATTACTGCAATACGACCAATCACTAAAAACCCATCATCACTGAAGAAAATCACAATCAATCAATCTAAACGTTCAGAACACTATCACTAGAACACAGTCACCAGAACACAATGAAAAACCCAAAACTCTATATCAACAACCAGAACCAACTGCAACTTCTAACATCATATTTCATAATGTATACATTACTTTGATGTGTCAAACCAGAGTGTGTACACTCTCTTATCAAAGCGAACCAATGTAGCGATATCGAAATACTAACTTAAAAACTTCATAGCTATTCTAGACCTTGGTCATACCCAGATCATAACATTTACAAAATAATGTCAATATTTAGATCTAGACTATCCATGATCAGACCACATAGTAATAATTCATTTTAGGTCTTATGATCCTGATCCATCATTAGGTCTCATCCCTCATCAACCACTAAGGTTCATCCTTAGTTTAGATCAAGAAAAACACCAGAAACCCATAACATGCATATTTTCTTTTGATCTCACTCTTCATAAGTTATTCATTACTTGCACACTCTAGCCTAATGTCTTCTCCTCATATAGTTTTAGAAATCTCTCAATACCTCAGACCAAAACCACTTAGGACCAATACCTTGGACCAAATACCTTGGACCAATACCTCGGACCAAATACCTCGGACCAAATACCTTGGACTAAATACCTCGAACCAAATACCTTGGACCAAAACCTTTTATTTCCATCCTATACACGCTTTTATTTCTGTGAAACTTTGTGTATACATATACACTCATTTTGTTCTATTAACCCGTGTGTATACGCTACTTGGACAAAGTGAACCAGCATATACTTCTTAAACCACTCTCTTTCTTCAATCTCTGGAGTCTGATCTATAATCCTTTGTTGTTAACATGTTACACTATGAACTATCATTTGTTTGAGTTGCCATCAAGGAAAACGCATGTATCATAATGCCAACACAGAGGAGAAACTTGTTGTCCTTGGTCCACATCTTCCAGCAAGGACACTCATTCATATGTTTGATGGCAAGGTTAACATCAGAAAAGCATCAAATCACTCACTTGTTGTGATGTGGATAGAAGAAGAAAGACTTTTGAAGTTGCAAGGTACCTTTGTGTGTGGACAATATTTCTCATACAGTTCTCATTATGATGAAGGTACATTTCCATCAAGTATTTTGTGCCATGCTAGATTTTGACACTTAAACTATGACAACCTTCGCTTGTTGAAGAAAAATGATGTTACTGGTTTTGCCTGCAATTTCTAGGAAACTTAAGCAATGTGATTCTTGTATTCTAGGAAAGCATAGAAAACATACTTTTCATGATTCACAATCCAAATAAAACAAAACACTTGAAATCATTCATTCATATCTATGTGGTCCAATTCATGTTACTTCTACAAATGGAAATAAATATATGATGACATTTATTGATGACTACACCATAATGTGTTGGGTTTATCTATTGACGAAAAAATTTGATGCTTTTCCAACATTCAAAAACTTTCATACATAGATTGAAAATGAAGCACAATATCATATTGGCTCTATTCACACTAATAATGGAAAACAATACACTTCAAATGAATTTGAAAACTATCTTTGCCAACATGGAATCAAACATCATACAACTATGCCTTATAATCCCCAACGAAACCAAGTAGATGAAAGAATAAATAGGACAATCTTAAATATGGTACGTTCTATGATGTTCTTCAAGAATGTAAAATTGATGTTTTAGGTTGACGCACTTCTATGTGTTGTATATGTAAAGAATAGATGTCTATCTAATGTTATCACAAACAAGACTCCTTATGAAATGTGGTATGTCCACATTCCTTTGGTAAATCATCTCAGGGTCTTTGGTTCCACCTGTGATGCCTTGATACCAAAGGTACAAAGTAATGGTGGTCTTGCTACAGGCAGGAGTGTTAATCCCCAAAACTGTGAGATTATATCTTCTACCTTTGTTTGCAGGTGTAAATGCTCATTCAATGGACTCTCTATCATCCATATTAAATCTTCACGCCACAGGTCTTCCTCCACTAATCTTGTCCGTTCATTCCACACACTCAGGGTTCACGATAAATACAGTTAACAACATAGAACTTAACATAGTCAACATCATTTCATTCAATCTGATAGAACACTGATTAAACTTCGAATTCCACAATAACGCAGATATTTTGAAGGAGATTATCCTTTGGGATTTGACAAGGAATTTATCATTCACATACACAGAAACTAATTTACCCCAATTCGCTGGATTTTCTCCTGGAAAGCCAAATTTCTTTAACAGTCAAAATCCCTTTATAATAGTGTGAAAATTACATAAATATTGGTTCATCCTAACAACAAGATCCTAATTCAAAGGCCAAAATTTATTAACTCTATCTGTGCTACGAGGCATTCTCCTTGAGAATCTCCACTACAACTAACTAACTAAAACTTATTACGTCATGATCAAATCCTATATTCTACCTCTATGATTAAATAGGAAAACATGGAATTTGATGGCTAGAGGATCCCACTCCTTTGCTTGTAATATTTTTTTGTATTTTTGGAATAATTGTTTGAATTTGTCTTTAAGCCTTATGCTCCTGCATTATACTCCTGAGGACAAAATTCTTCATGGGCTCCTGTCCATGAGCTCTTCTACAAAACTGCCCAATTTCTGTAGCATGTTTTTTGTTACCCAAGTAGCTTCAGGGATTGGTTGATCCTTCCATTTGACCAAACACTGAAAGTACTCCTGTCCTCTAGTTTTCTTGAACACTTTCTTGTCTAAAACCCTTTCTGGTTGTAATTACTTTGCTGTAGGTAACTATTTTACCCAGTCAATCACCTGCATCTCTTAGTTTTCTTATGTATCATTTGCAATTTCACCTTCATACTTGTACAAATCAGTAACATTGAAAATTGGAGATATTCTAACATCAAGGGGTAATTGAATTTCATATGCATTTGCAAACAATTTCCTTAATACTCTGCATGGTCCAATTTTCTTGAACTTCAATTTGTTATACTCCCTCTTTGGAAACCTTTCCTTCCTTAGCTGTGCTAAAACAAAATCCCCAACTTCGAAGTTCACTTCTCTTCTTCTCATGTATACTTTGTTTTTGTATTTGATGTTGTTATCTTGTCGTTTTTGTTTCATCTGTTCATGTATTGCCTATATTTTTGAAGCAAAATCTTCTCCCTCTGCACTTCTCATCTCATATTTTCCCAAGTTTCTTAACTCATATACTCCTCTTGGATGCATTCTATAAACTATATGGAATGGACTGTACCCCATACTCCTGTTAGCTGAGTCATTATATGCATATTAAGCCTATGTCCATACTTGATCCGAATGCTTTGGATTTTCTACAGTATGACTCCTTAAAAGATTACCAAAACTCCTATTCACAACTTCAGTTTGTCCATCAGTCTATGGATGGTAGGCAAAATTGTAACTTAGTTTATTTCCCAGCTTCCTCCATAGTGTCCTCCAAAAATGTCCAACAAATTTGGAATCCCTGTCTGAGACAATACTCTTAGGCAACCTATGCAATCTTACAATCTCCTTGAAAAGAAAATTAGCAATGTGAGTAGCATCACTAGTTTTATAACATGGAATAAAATGTGCCATTTTTGAAATTTGGTCCACTATAACAAAAATTAAATAATTTCCTCTTTGAGTCTTTCGTAAGCCCAAAACAAAATCAATACTTACCATATCCCAAGGCCTATCTGGAATTGGTAATGGAACATACAAACCTATGTTTTGGCTTGTTCCCTTTGCATATTGACAAACTTTGCAAGTTTTCACATACTTTTCCACTTCAACTCTCATTTTCGTCTAGAAATAGAATCTTTTCAACTGTTCATAAGTCTTATCTATACTAAAATGTCCAAGCAAGTCCACCACTATGTTTCTCTTTGATCAAGTTCTCCCTCATAGAACAATTTGGTATGCATAGCTGATTTCCCTTAAACAACAATCCATCTTGTAAGAAGTAATCCAACCATTTATTCCTATCCATCAAAACAAGATTCTTACAAGCTTCAAATGCCTCTTTAAAATCTAAATCTGTCTCATACAATTCTTTAAGAAAATCAAAACCCAACACTTGAATTTGACTCTTTTTAAATAATGCATTGCTCCTACTTAAAGCATCTGCAACTTTGTTTGATTGGCCATTTATATGGTTAAAAAAAAATGGAAACCTTGAAGATACTCTACCTATTTGGCATGTTTCTGGATAAGCCTTGGCTGCTGCATAATATACTGCAATGCATGGTTATCTGAATAAATTATGAACTCTTTTAACATTAGATAATGTCTCCACTTCTTAAATGACTGCACAACTTCATAAAAATCTTTATCATAAGAAGAATACTTCTTCTTTGAATCATTTAGCTTTTCACTAAAATAAGCTATAGGTCTGTCTTTCTAACTTAAAACAACTCCAATAGCTTCTCCACTAGCATCACATTTCACTTGGAAAGGTTTACTAAAATCGGGTAGAATCAAAATAGGTTTTTCAGTGACCTTCCTCTTCAACAGCTGAAAATTCTTTTCTACTTCAACAATCCATCAAAATGGTTTCTTATCCTTCTTTATAGTCTCAACAATAGGAACATTGATATTACTAAAATTCTTCATGAATTTCCTATAAAAACTAGCAAGACCATGAAAACTTCTTACCTCAAAGATACTTTTAGGTGAAGGCCAATCCATGATTGCCTTGATCATCTTTAGATCCATCCTCAATCGTTCAGTGGAAATAACAAAACCCAAATACACTAATTCCTCTTTCATGAATGAACATTTCTTCAAATTCAGCAATAATTTTTCTTGCTGTAACCTTTGTAAGACATAATTTCGATGTCTCATGTGCTCCTCCTTAGACCTACTATAAACTAATATATTTTCTAGATATACTATTATCAATTTACCAATAAACTCCTTAAGAACTTCATTCATGAGTCTCATAAATTTACTTGGTGCATTTGACAACCAAAAAGGCATTACTTTTCATTCATACAATCCCTCATTTGTCTTAAAAGTAGTTTTCCACTCATCCCCTTCTCTTATCCGTATCCGACGATACCCACTCTTAAGATATAGTTTTGTAAAATACTTTGCTCCACTCAAATAATCCATCAAATCTTCAATTCTTGGTAAAGGAAATCTGTACCTAATTGTGATTTTATTGATGGCTCTTGAATCTGTACACATTCCCTAGCCTCCATCTTTCTTTGGACTCAACACTGTTGGTACTATCAAACTTTCTTTAATCATTCCTTTGTCAAGTAGTTCTCGAACCTGCTTTCTAACCTCTTCATTTTCTATGGGAGTGATTCTATAAGCTACTTTGTTTGGTAGATTTGTTGCAGGAATAAAATCTATATGATGTCTAATTCTTCTAATGGGTGGTAACTCATTAGGAAAATCATCAAGAACGATATTGCAATAGTTGTCCAACATTTCTTTAATTTCAATGGGTAAATCAAAAAATTTAGTAGAATTCATTATTACCTTGGGCTTGCAAATTACAACAAAATTTACCTCATTTTATTCAATCTGTTGTAAGTATTCCTTTCTTCCTAGTAATAGATTTTTTGGATCATTCTTCTTTCCTAATGCATCTTCTTCTTCCATAGGCAGCAATGTATGATTGATACCATCTTTACCAAACTTGTAGGTGTTTATTTTCCCATCTTGCATAGCTCCCCTGTCATATTGTCAAGGTTTCACAAGCAATATGTGACACACATCCATAGGCATCACATCACATACAATTTTATCCTTGTATTTGCCCAACTGAAACTCCACTTTACACTGTTCATTCGCTAACAATTGATGTCCCTTTTGTAACCATGACACCTTGTAAGGTGTTGGATGTCTCATTGTCTTCAACTTCAATTTCGCTACCACTTTTGTAGAGACCAAATTATCAGTTCTACCACTATCAATAGTCATCTGACAGCATTTCCCTTGAACCTTACACATTGTTCTGAACAAAGTCTTCCTTTGTGATGGTTTAACTATCTCCTTTTCTAGCTTGAGAAAAACTTTATTTACTACCAAAGATTCTCCTCTCTTTCGTACATTTTCTTCTTCTGTCACTACTGCTACTTCTTCCTCAACTTGAACAACAATTTCATTCCTCTGACTTGTTCCTGCATTCTTTGGGAATTCAAAAGCTCTGTGTCCCAGTTTGTTACATCTATAACATCTTACTTCTCTTCCTCAACCTCAGCCTCCTCTTCCTCTAGAAAAACTCCCTTTGCCACTTGCATCACCTTTTATGGTTGCATGTTGGGTTGAGTCACTGCTAGCTCAATCTCTAGGTGATGTAGATCTTCCTCTACCACCTTGACCTCATTTTCCTCAGAAAGTACCTCTTCCTCTGGCAGACTGCTTCCTCATGAGTTTTTCTTCAGCCTTCAATACCACCTAATAAGCTTCTTCTATTGTTTTAGGAGACAATATACTTATCTGATCTTGAATGTCCATCCTAAGACCATTCACATATCTAGCCACCTTCTCATCTGTATCCTGAGTTTGTCCAGCTCTTATAATTACCTTATAGAATTCCTCTGTATATTCTCTTATTGTCGTAGACCTCTATCTAAGATTCTGCATCTGTCTGAATAAGGTTTGCTGATAATTACTTGGTAGAAACTTACCTCTTAGCATTGCTACCATCCTATTACAATTCTTGATTGTTTGCTTGCCAAGACTCTTCCATTCTACCTGCACTCCATCCCACCAAATTGTTGCATGTCCTTTTAGCTTGGTGGCAACAAACTTTACTTTCTTCTCATCTTTTGTTTCTTCATAATCAAATAATTTCTCCATGCCATTAATCCATTCTATTAATTCTTCTAGATTCAATCCTCCTACATATCTTTAAACCTTAGTTTTTTCCCTAGCTGCAGATCTCAACACTAATTGGAAGAATCTAATCTCAGGAGTAACAGTTATAGTTTCCTCCTCTTCTTCAGTTTCAACCTCAAGCTCACTAACATCTCCATCATCTATATTTCTCCCTGTTGTTAATGCTTCTAACTTAGCCTGCATCTATTCCATAGCTTCCATCACCTTAGCATTTGCAATTGGCTGTCCTCTTCTACTATATCCTCATCCTCTTCCAACTCTAAAAGCCGTATTGGACTTCCTTCTCTTACTTCTGAAATTCAATTTAGTGTCAAAAGGTTGCTCTGATACCAGTAATGATGGTGGTCTAGGTACAGGCAGGAGTGTTAATCTCCCAAACTGTGAAATTATATCTTCTACCTCTGTTTGCGGGTGTAAATTCTTGTTTAGTGGGCTCTCTGTCATCCATCGATAACCTTCAGAGCTTCGTTAAGTTAGCAGCCCTCCAAAAGTCATAAAGTTATGCTAAACTACCACCATACCAGACCCGATGGTAATAGAAACCTTAGTTTAAAAAAAATTGAAATTCGCCTTCTAGAAGTTTGTCGGTGCTTCTCCACCATTGATCTATTCAATATCCAATGGTCAACAATACTTCCCTGACCTTGAACGTGCTGCACACCTATCAGTCGTCGATATTTCTCCACCAAATCTAACGGCTCATATGCATATCATTCGGCTAACCTAGACACCCCAAATCCACCTGAAAAAGTGGTTTCACTCTCTCTCCTTGCTGCTACGTGTCTCTGTCTGTATGGAATCAGAACCAACGAGGGAAATACCACTTACTGCCTTTCTTCCGCCCAACAACCACTTGTAGTTTCTCCAATCTGCTTCGGCTTGTTAACTGTCAATTAAATTTTGCGCCCAAACATCGTTGATTGGTCTCGACCAAAATCTAACTGTCCAGATCAAATCTTCACGTTGCAGGTCTTAGTCCACTGATCTCGACCGTTCATTCCACACACTAAAGGTTCACAAGAAATACAGTTAACAACATAGAACTTAATACAGTAAACATCATTTCATTCAATCTCACAGAACACTGATTAAACTTCAAATTTCACAATAACACAGAGATTTGAAAGGAGATTATCCTTCGGGATTTGACAGGGAATTTATCATTCACATACACAAAAACTAATTTACCCCAATTCACTGGATTTTCTCCTTGAAAGCCAATTTCTTTATAGTCAAAATCCCATTACAATAGTGTGAAAATTACATAAGTATTGGTTTATCCTAACAACCAGATCCTAATTCAAAGTCTAAAATTTATTAACCCTATCTGTCTTGTGAGGCACCCTCCTCGAGAATCTCCACTACAACTAACTAACTAGAACTTATTACATCATGATCAAATCCTATATTCTAGCTATATGCTTAACTAGGAAAACATGGAAATTGATGGCTAAAGGATCCAACTCCTTTGCTTGTAATATTTTTTTGTATTTTTTCAATAATTCTTCGGATTTGTCTACAAGCCTTATGGTCCTGCATCATAAAGAAACAAACTTGGCACAAGAAGTCATAAGTGTATCTTCTTGGTGTATTCAAATACCTCGAAAGTGGACTGTCTCTATAATGAAGTTGATAAGAATTTTATTGTATCTAAACATGTGATCTTTCTTGAATATTCCAAAGCTGAAAATGTTGTTGGGTGGCAGCTTGATCACCTAGATAGATTCTGACATGCAAAATCATCTCTAGAATTTGATAGTCATATTCCACATCTTGAAGGGGGATTCTTATACTAGATCAATCTGTGGAATATTCTTTTGAAGCATTATCTCCCCCACATGAATCTCTAACCATTTATGATACGTAGAATGATGTGATTGACAAAATTAGGAGACTCAACCTTGATTCAATCCCAACTCATTCAATTGAGTAGCCTAGACCATCTGAGAAAGGTCCCCCAAAAAGGCTGACAAAGACACTTGAAAGTGTTCATCTTGATGAGTTTGGAAAGACATGAATAGGAAATTCAACTAGGAAAAATGGAGGTGATGTAGATGATTCTGATTCACCTGTTGAAATGGATGTTTCTTATGATTGTGAACTAAATTTGTCTACATATTTTGAACCAACTTCCTTCAAATAAGCGACTTCTCATGATGAATGGAAAGAAGTGATGCAAAAAGAGTATGATGACTTGATAAAGAATGGCACTTGGAAGCTCGTTGAACCTCCATTAGGAACCAAACTAATTGGCTTTAAGTTGGCCTAAAGGAAAAATTATAAAGCTGATGGCTCACTTGACAAGCACAAAGCCAGGATTCTGGTAAAATTTTTTGTACAGAACAAAGTGGTAGATTATGAGGAGACTTTTTCCCCCATAGTAGAATGGGCTACCATCTGGACAATATTTTCCTTGGCAGCTCAAAATGATTGGAAAGTCCATCATATAAATGTAAAATTTTTTTCTTGAGTGGAGATATGAAATAAAATGTTTTTATGTCCTAGCTAGAAGGATTTGTTGTGAAGGGACATGAACATAAAGTATGCAAACTTGTGAAATCCTTGTATGGCCTCAAGCAAGCACCACACGTATAGTATGAAAAGTTACCTGAGAATCTTCTAAAACTCAACTTCAAACATTATGATCTTGATGATGAAAATTTGTTTGTCAATAAAGTTGGAAAAATAGTCGTATATCTTGTAGTATATGTACATGATATTTTGATGACAAGGAACAATGTGAGCTACATTACATCCATAGAGAGGCAATTGAGGAAATGTTTTGAAATAACTGACTTTGGCTATGTTCACTGCTATCTTGGTATTGAAGTAAATCAACATCCAAAGTATATATTCCTCTCTCAAAACAAGTACTTTTGAGATTTGTTAAATAGGTTTTGCATGGATGAGTGCAATCCTTTGACTACTCTAATGGGATAGAAATTAAAGCTCACATCCATTGAAGGAAAAGAATTTGTGGATGCAACAAGGTATAGACAACTTGTAGGAAGTCTCAACTACATGATTACTACTAGACCGAATATTTCGTTTGTTGTTGGAATCCTCTCCCGGTTTATGCAAAAGCCTTGTGAGGGACATTGGTCTACTACAAAAAGAGTTCTAAAATCCTTGAAGGGAACACAAGACTTTGGACTCAAGCATACAGAGGCAGGAGACTCTATCTTGATTGGATACTCTGATTTAGACTTCAATGGAGACAACAAAACTAGGGTATCTACTTTAGGTTATGCTATGAATCCTGGATAAGGAGCTCTCTCATGGAGCTCATGCAAAAAATTAGTTCTAGAAGATTCCACGACAAAGTTAGAATATGTAGCAATTTCTAAGGAAGAAAAAGAAATTGTATGGCTCAGGAAAATTCTAGAAGACTTGCAGGTAAAACAATTACATTCAACTCCACTCATGACTAGAAACACGTCTACAATAATGTTGGCTAAGAACACAAAGTTCCATGATTGAACGAAGCACATCAATACAGAATACCATCTGATTCCAACTCATGTTGAGGCCAAGGCAATCCATATATTCCATTGCTCTAGTTATGAGCATATTGCAGACATCTTCACCGAAGATCTTGGAAGAGAAACATATGAAATATTCAAAACAATGCTTGGACTCACCAACGTCCATTCAGATTAAGGGGGGGGTTGTTGAAACCTAATCATTGGGATTGGGTGAACATTTGTAAATAATGTAAATAGTAAATAATTGAGAATAATAAAATGAAGAGACGGTGGGAGGTGAAGCCCAAGAGTATCTCCTTGCTAGTATATAAGCATGAGAAAACTTAATAGAGAAATGTAATTTATTTTGAGGAGTTACCTCTTGGCTTGACACGTTCAACCCTAAAAATCATACCCAAAAAACTATAGTCTGCCCTCTCTCTGTCACTTTTACAAATTGAAATCTGATGCTCAGAGAGGAAGTTTTGATGATTTTCCATAGGTCACATGTTTGAGATGGAATTATGGATCCTAGAAAAACCATAACTTCCTCTGATCATATCTTTGAAAATGTAGTGCGGCAAGATTTGAAATTCGTACATGAAGTTCACCAAGATTTCGGATCCCCGTGGTGGCAATTTCAACTTCTGAATATTCACAGAGAAAATGTTATTGGGAAAATTCCATGATTACCTGTTTGATGAAGAAAAACCCTAGAATGCAAAGCTATGATACCAAATGTTATGCAACCAAATCACAAATAGATAGATAAATGACTTAAAAATTATGCTCTTCAAGAGGGAAACCTCATTTACATTAAATAAATGAATAATTCATGGATGATACAAATACCAAGAACTGATTTTTTAATATAGGAATGTAAGAGGTGACAATATAATCATAGCCTACATAACAATAATAATATAAGGGCACAACATAACAATAGTGGGCTTCTATGGGGCACAACAAGAACAATATGGGGCTACATGGGCACAACAATAACAATAAGGGGGATACACTAGTCTTATCGGGACCTAACAATGCCATATATCATTATTATTACTATTGAATTCTTGTTTCCTCGAAATAATCTGAATGGAATGGCATCATGGTAAGATTCCTACATATCTCCATGTTAGCAAAGCACGAAAAACATATTGTTATAAGGAAGCCTTATTTAATATGGTGTGGTAGCATTATTATATGTTAAAGGGTGCACCTTCTTCCAAGCCCAACTATCGAGTCCTTGCCAATGGTCGCAACACTCACAAAATACATGACAAATATAAGCAGTGGTTTGTAGTGATCAATATGACACATATTTAGTTTGCAGTGTTGTCACTTGTTTCTTTTGGCATCAACATGTTAAGTGGAATAGAGCCTAGAGTTTTGTGTCCTAATTTGGACACTGTTATTATAATTATTATCATGAAATGGTTTGAATGTGAATACTTTGTCCTCCTTATTGCATTATGAATTGCTACTTCTTATATATACAACATTAGATACTAAGACCTCCTAAAAGTATATGCAGTTTTAGAACATGGAAAATCGTGTTGGCATTCACACAATTCTATCACTTTGGAAAATTACATTGGTACATCATGTATATTAATATACCTAAAATACCATTGTGTCATATGTGTTAGAGATTTTAATAATAGATTTAAATTTATCTATTGGAATATATATGTTATGTTAGAGTTTTTAATATACAAACTTGGGTGGTTGCACAAGTTGCTGCCAAACTTGGACTACTGAGAAAATTGTTGTGCAACTGCTTTCTATATCATTGCATAAAGCTATGGATTTGTACACTACTGAGCTTTTTTCCTCAAAACTACGAGATAATAATTTTGCAACATCTTACTCTAGAAGATTTCATGAAATTTTTCACAAAACTTGCAAGGGATTTCCACCCTCATGGCTTTTATGGATTGATGATGGAGGACCCATTGCGATTGAAGGTGTTAACTGCATAGGAAATGCTAGCCTTGATTATTCACATAGTGGGAAATTGTGGATTGTCTACAAGAGAAAAATTAAATAAGGAACTGATTCACAAGTTATCTATTCTGGATGGTACTCATAGTCAGCTAATTATAAGCTTACCTCTTCACCTCTCAGAACATAAAGACCTTCAAAAACATTGGACAGAATAGCAGAATGAATGCTAGCAATAACTTGGACTTTACCATCCACATTGGAGCTTAAGGGATTTGCTAGTAGTTGAGGAAATATACTCTCACTTTTGCAAGGCATCAACTATGGATGTGCATTTGCCTCACTAGAGGAATCCAATCTATCCACTTGACAATATTTCTCAAATAGCTACTTCAAAAGGATTTCTTCAAATTATCTGTGTAATATCTTTGGCATTATTATCAATGGCATTCTCATATGCAGTATCCATGTCATTATTTTTGTTGGTGTTCTCATATGTTGTATTATCATTGGCATTTATCAATGGCCCTCTCATATGTAGTATCCTTGGTGTTCTCATATGTTGTATCATGTTTAGCATTATTGTTGATGGTGTTTTCATATGCATTCTTATCGTTGTCATTATTACTGATGGCATAGAAGCTCATATCAACATGGATAGTAACCATTACAGAATCGAGTTTATTAATATGGTGTTATGTATTGTGACATGTTATTGTTATGAACAGCCACCCAGGGCACCATCATAGTTGTGACGTGGCAGACTACAAAATATTAAGACAACAATATGGTCAAGTTGTTCTTGAGAGAAACAATGTAGCTCCATTAAGAACGTTCAAGTATCATGCTTCTCCACATGAAAAATTGCATCTCATCTGGGCTTTTGTAGTGGGTTTCAACAAAAGAATATAACAATGTTAATAAATCTAGACGAATAGTTTTTTTTGTATAACCACCTCATTCTCACAGAGAAGAGGAAATGAGTCCTCTAATATAATTGTTTCTACCTCACGACAATTTCAAAAGTGTGCATCCTCTCTAGTTCCTCCTCTACTATAATATATTCTCTCTCGCCACTAGTTTATTCCACATGAATATCAGAGCCATTCTTGTATGGACGTGTTAATGTGCCATTGGGTAGTCTGTTGAAAGAAGAAATGGAAGATTCATTTATTTATACTATTAAAATCTCCATCTTAATGTGAAACTATTAAGTGCCAACATGAAGATGTAACCCATAAGGAGCTCCAAAGTTCTAGTAATGAGATACAACCTCTTTACAATCATGTGACAGCACATGCACTTTCATTAATACATACGCTTTTGAATGTTCACCTGCATTGCACTCCACATGTACTAATCGCAAGTTTTGATGTTGCTTCGCATGGCTAGATGTATCATCCCATTTGTGCTACATCAAATTTGTTTGTAGTATGCATTTTTGGATAATTGATTCTCGTAACTTATTGTCCCATCCTATCATGTGCTTTCCTTCGAGTAACCACAACTTTTTAAGAGGTGTCAACACAACACATATATCCCCTACTCACATTGTTAATACTCGTTGTGTTTCACTTTTGGGTGTAATACATTACCATTCGATCTTGTCATCGTTAATAACATGTTGCAATGTTCCCTACATGCTTCCCATGGTATATAATGCATACATAGGTTTTGGACTATCCATTTAATGACATTGACATGAATGCATAACAATATGCATTTACCTTGAGGTCCAGTGCTGTGAACCTACTCTAATACCACTGTGTAACGCCCCACCCCACATTTACCCACTTTTACAAGCTTACCATGGTGAACATGAGCTGAGATTTACTATGCATGGGCGAACCTCCAAAATTCAGTTATGGAAATGGGGTTCACTTCTCAAAAATTACTACAACACTCAGAGGGACATGATTACCCAAATTACAAAAACATCCACTAGTGACCCTTTCCCTAAGCTGAAACCATTTTCTCACCTATCTTACAACCTAACTTCACACATGAACACCATATAGTGCAACCAAATGACTCCAACCGCACATATAATACATCCTCCATGCAATTCTGGTTGAGATTTCCTCTTTCTGTTCCTATGGCTATGGACTCAATTCCATAATTTTATCTCTACCCTATATGACATTACCCAAAAATCTATGAGTAACATGTATATGGCTTCATACTTTGTTTTCAAGTTCTATTCTTTCTCAAAATTACAAAACACGTGTTAGTTATTTCTACAAACACTTGGTAAACATGGTACATGTAGGTCATGAATGAATAATTGTTCACCATTTCATTAGTTTTATCACATGTTCAACAAGAAGGCTTATTTCCTTCTCAAGCTAGTTGCAATAAACACTTATTAGCTCATGCATTCATATAACTATTTAAAGGCTTATCAAACCATGAGTAAGATCAATAACAATAGCATGCCATATAATAAGAAGTATACCATGCATCTAACCAACATTTAACCATAATGAAGACATGAAAAACCAATCATATAATCAAATATTAAAACATAACTTGTGCTCATTGATCTCATTAAAGAATACCAGATATTAATGTATGCATAGTGCTAACCAACTTAGGGACTTCCATGTACAACCTAACCATATATTTTGCTAAACCAAATCTCTCTTCCATCCAATCACCCCCATGCCATATTCCAAGCATGAATGTAGGATAAATTAGATAAAATAAAAATAACCATACAGGGAATCCATATGAAACCATCGCCACACTCATACCAGAATGATTTCATCGAAAACCAGGTCCAGAAATCACCAAAACCAATATAAGCTTGGATGCCTTGGAATTTCTTTACTATACCTAAAGGAATCTTCATGTCTCCACCCTACTATCAATAAGGTCTTGAAGAAAAAAATATCCACCCTCAACCCTTGGGATTTTCCTAAGATCAACTCAACCAGGATCCAAAATCTACTGTCCATCCAAAGCTAAATCAAACAAGGAACCCACTACATCATGGCTATCTTGTATATGACATAGGAAAGGTTGCACCTAACTATGAATCCAGGAAAAATTTCATGCCAATGACAAAAATATGACCAATAATATAATGCATGAGCCGTGCATTCAAATCCCAACATTTAAATCACATATGTATATTGTTACATGTAAAAATGCTCTTAATGGCTACTCATTCAATCTTCCTCTTGCACTCCTTGCTTTCCTTTCTTGTTCCTCCTTATGTCCAAGTGTTATCCAAGTGTTATCTATGTGACCTCTCCCCCTTATTGTAGTGTTCTCCTCTCTTTGCCTCCAAAGATAATGTTAGAATGTTGTCTCTCCAATTTATTTCCTTTTTCATTTCCTTTTTCTTCATTTCCCTTGCATACATATTCTTTTACTTTTTCTCAATTTCTTGTCTCTTCCTCTTCCCCACCTACTAAAGTGGAATTTATTTCATTTTCTTTTATTTCATTTTCACTTTACCATGTGTCCTTGCTAGCCTCTAATAGATAAATTTCCATTTATTGAATTTTTCCTCTTGCTAATGCCAATGCCAATTTCCATAGATAATGAATAAATAATTAACCAAAAGTAGATCCCAATATAATGTGTTTCAATTCATTCAACTTGGAATAATGTCCCATGACCTTGTTTTGATTTATTCACATGAAAACTTAACCTGAGGATGTTACAAGTATGTGATACAAGGAATATCCATAAGAATTTACAAAGTAGTTTGAGTTCATTAATCATATGAATAATATGTTTACTAATGTAGAGAACAAACGTTTTATCATGTTGAGGAAGAACTGAAAATTGCACTAAAAGCATGTGCCAAATAAACATCTATAGACCTTAAGGGTGGGGGGTGGAAATTTTAAACACTTCCTTGAATTGATGAGTCCATATCTATTGACAATAACAGAAGAGTCTAGGACTGAAGGACACATTTTTGGGGATATTAATGGCACTTTTATTGCAATAATTGCTAATTGGCTGGAACCATCAACATTTGCTAACTACAGGCCCATCTCATTGCACAATTGAATATATAAGATGATTTCGAAAGTTATCGTTATTAGGCTTATAAATTCTGTCTCTTCATATTTCTTGGGAAAAATTTGGCTTTTTAGAAGGGAGACAGACATAAGATGCCATTTCTATTACATAGGAAATCATTCACCCTATGAAGGTCCAAAATTTGAAGGTTTGTATATTAAAGGTGGAACTTATAAAGGCCTATGACTATGTGGATCGTGATTTCTTATGCCTAATACTAAATAAGATTGGCCTTGGACAACAAAATATCAAATGGATTATGGCATGTATCAATAAGAAAAATTATGCAACTATCATCAATTCACATCAATTTTTTTCAGGGCATATAGGGGGTTGCAGCAAGGTTGTTCTCTTTCATCACTCCTTTTGTTACTGATAATTTATTATCTAAGTCATAAGATTGGTTTTTATAGGTATAGGGGTATGATATCGAGGATGCAAATTAACAGGAATATAGACATCACACCTTTAATGTTTGTTGATGATTTTCTTTTTGTTGGTGAGGTAAACTTGGTTTAATGGACTCACATCCACAAGATTCTCAAATATTTCAGAGAGGCCTCAAGTTTATACATGAACAAATATAAATTTGTTCTAATCATAGGTGATAAACAAGACAAGATGGCAAAACAAATTTGTAATTTTTTTGAGATATCTTCCATATACATTGATGAAGGGTTCGTCTACCTTGGTTTTCGACTAAAGCCAAATAAATATGGTGCAAAATATTGTGACTCTTTGGTCAATAAACTTGATAAGAAATTACCTAGGTGGTCACACATATGGTTAACTATGGGTTGACAATTGACATTGATCAAGTCTATGGTTCAAAGTATTTCAGTTTATTGGCTTCACTTTCTCATGTTTCCAATGGTCATTATTAATAAGATAGATTACGTTTTTCCTCACTTTCTATGGGTTGGTCATAATCAATTGGGTAAAATACATCCGGTTCAATGGAGAGTTTTAGCTTGTCAGGTTGAAAACGGTGGTTTTGAAATTTTGTCCACCAATACTTTTAACATATCTTTGATTATCAAGAATATCTAGAGGGCCTTGTCTAGAAACATCATAGGGTCTTACATTATTAATGAAAAATATGTGGAATAGTTAGGACTATACAATGTTGATCAGTGAAGGAGAAAAGATGATGAAAAATATACATTGGCATAGTAAGATTAGAATATACATTCACTACATAAGAGTCTTCGATGGTGTATAAATTTGATAGAAATTTCAACTACTCAAGATTTCAAACTGAAAAACAAGAGACATAGTTCTACTCTAATGATCTACTTAATGGAAATCACAATTTAAAACAACATGCATATACATGCAACAAGTGAAACCGCAAGTACATCATGATTTCTAGGAGAACCCTTTTGGAAAAAACCAATCAAGCCTAATTTCAATAATCATTTGAATAAATAAACTATTACAAATACTTTCTTAAGCTCTGAGCATAAACTGCAAAATAATATTTTTTCCCTCTATTGAATGAGAAACTCTGGCCAACAATTAGCATATCATTTTCTCACATAGCCTCCTATTTCCTTGCACAATCCTTGAGGAAATTGAATCCTAAAATATAGGAATTTTGTCCTATTTTATTACACAATTCACAAGGATTGATCTCATAACTACATGCAATAACTATACCCTCAAACTAGTATACAAATCATATTACAAGCACCTCATCTCATGAGGGCTTAAGTCAACGAATCTTTAACATATCATGTGCATTTGTAGCCTACTAAAAAATACCCATAATTTCACTACATATTGGAAAATACCTCTAAAAATCACTTTATTTAAACCTCTACCAATACGAACCTAATACACCTTCCCAATTCAAAAAAACCCTACTTTCACTAGATATTGTAAGTATCATTTTCTTCATTAACATTTTGTATACCTTTTATATTTTCTCATTAACTTTGAGCTCCATTTTTTATACAGCCCAGTATAAATCCCTTTACCCCCTATTATATGCTCAATATATTATATCATTTTTTCCTCAATATATATCCCCCAATATGAACCCGTGTGGTATGGTATTACTCCCCTAGTGAAGCCCACATGCTTTATCTCCTCCATCTCAATTGATCAATTTGAATGGCTTGTGTGCATGAACTATTTTGGGTTGATTGATCAGTTAACTGAATGATCTCTAAGTTATGATGTTTTCCCATTACACAAGTAACCTTCAACTGACTCTATCAATAGTTAGAGGTCCGTTAATCGAATAGCTAAAAATAACTGAACTAGACTATGAATATTTCACATGCATAACTGAACTCCAAGCCCCTAACTTATATTTACTAAGCTAACTGAGTGAAAATATCCATGCCACACTAGTTAACTACCTCCAATTTGTATTGTTGATGTGGAAATTCGATTTATTAAATTTGTCTAAAGCTAAAGTCAAATTGAGCCTTTCTTGCTACATTTTTAACACTTCATCTTAGCAAGAAAGGTATTTTTTACCACCCATATCCTACACCTATGGATTTTAATTTACCTCTTTACAATGCCTTTGTCAAGATGTTAGAATCTTGCTCCGCAATTTTAATGTAATGTAGAGACAAAATTCTCCTTTGTGCATAATCCTACAAATAATGATAATGAATATCAATGTGTTTCGACCTGTCATGACATACTAGATTATCAAATAGCTTAATGTGAATTTTTTTATAAAAATATATCACTATCATATCCATATCCTAACTCAAAAGGCCCACAAGTATTTTAGTCATCCATATGGCCTCACATTCTTCTTGAGTTGCGACCATGTATTTAGCCTCTTCTAAGATGAGTTCCACAAACCTCTACTTCCTGCTATGTTATGAAATAGCTACAGACCTGCTATCACTATGAGAGGCACTCCCGAAAGTTTCTTGTACACTCAAATTATAGAGCCTACTATGTATATTGCAATCGGTCATTCCATAATCACTTCTTGGTCAACTTATGCTTTGAGCTCCCCTCTTGGATCGGCAACGTTGAAGTCACTTTCTCACACATGTTCAATCCACAAGAAGTTCATATATTCTTTATTTTACGAAAGCTTTGAAGTACATAGTGCATTCGATAAAGACCCTTCCTGTGTGATGTCCAATCCATGTTGGCATGTAGTGCACACTGACAATGAAAATTTCTCACATTCTAGCTGCATTGGTACTTCCATTTCAGTGAGTTTTGCAAACTGTCGCCTTCGCGCACCTTTATTTTAGCGAGTGTTGTTATCATGCTTTCAATTGTGACTTACGCTTTCCTTCACTCTAATTAGTATCATTTTCATGTTATCTTTTCTCTATTATGTGTTACTATCACTATCGTCCACATATTGCAAGAGTCGTTTGCACTTTAGCCATTTGCATCTTTTCGAATGTTAACTGTCGCGCAATACATGTATACTTGTTATAGTGATTTCAAGGGGTCATATTGGTGTGAATGAGTTTTTCTAACCATGTAAACAATAATCACACTCATTCCCAAATTTTTAAGCACTATCACACAAGTCTCATCGCAATCATCACAAAGTGTACCTTTATTATCGCACTTGTCATAAAGTCATCACAAAGTTGTCACATTGAGGAAAATATGTTTTTAACATGTTCCAGATGATCTATGTAGTTGTGTCATCAAAGTGCTTCAAGTGTGTGATCACACTCAATTCATATCACTATTCACATTAGTCTTTTCAGCCCCACACTTAGCTAAATTTTAGAAATTTCCGACCAACCTAGCCTCATCCAGACTTCCTCAGCTGTGCACAACACAGTTCCAATGCTCAAGATGCATCCTTCACCGTTGAAACTGAATAACATGGATTTATTTCATGCCAGCGCTATTGCACTGCATATTTCTAGTGCTCAACCTTGACCTTTCCTCCGAGAATTGTGTAATTCATTTTTCTAGACTGGCCTGAACTGCATACTACGAAATATCTAGCCTGAAGGTCATCTCTTGAGCTCCTGAGCTACACAACTTCACAATGTCACAACCTCCTCTTCCTCTCAGAACTACACAATTCTTACAAGCACTGTAGAACACTACAGCCAAGCTCACTTAGTCCAAAAACTACGTAGTTTGTCTCTTGAGTCCTCCCAAAAATGTGCACTACATAGTCTCACAGCTCAAGCCTCAGCACTAACTCCTGGAGCTGCACAATTACAAAATCACCTAGTCTCATATGTACTACAAAGCTGCACAATAGATTGATCTAGTGCCCATCACCTCATCCTGTCACGGTGAGTTCCCAGATGGCACAAATTGCTTCTTCAATCAAGCCTGTACTGTACATTGCGCAGTATCAAGGCTCAAGCTTCACCCTTGACTTCGAGCTACACAATTGTGTAGTTACTAAGCCTCCTTCCCAGCATGTCACCCATTTATGGCTTAGTTAGTCGATCAATATGCATCATATTAGGGGTGTTACATAGTAATTTGTCATTGGCCTCATATCCCCTGATCTCAGATAAAGTCAGTTCCTAAGCGACATCTCCACTGTGTCATACATCAGATGAATGTGTCCATATCTTCCTAATCATTCAAGAAAATTAATCAAGTGCTCTTTAATCCTAAAGATTGATCCTTTTTCCCATGTTTTTGCATCATCCCAAGTAAACCTCATTATGTTTGCAACAATTCTCTACAATGAAATATAACGCGTGACATTGTCGTAGGGGTACATCTATTCCCTACAATGGTCGAATTTTAGGGCTTGGTGCAAGTCCTTAAGATATTTCTTGCAACGATGGCTCTAAATACACTACTTCCTTGTGACATCGTCGCTGAGCCCTAGTTTATGACTTCTGATGATCTAGATATGGCAAATTAGTTCAAATAGAATGCTTCTAGGTGGTTCTATAATTGGTTGTTGGGTCAAGGGAGTTTGCCTTTCCTCCTCTAGGATGGTGGTTCAACCCTTCGATAAATATCCCTTGAGGATAATATCCCTTTCCCTCATTTTATGGAGGCTCCTCCTCTTATAAAAGCACTCCCTATTAGTATGATCAGCTAGCTTTTTGGGATTGAGCAGAGTAGCTAGCTTTGGTGTGAATTTGATAGTTTGCAGTGTGAATTGCTGATATTTTAGCAACTAGCTGTGGATTTCCTTAACCTTTTATTAGTGCCTATGAGTGAGAGAAAGAGTTATCATCAATTTGGGAGACCCTCTTGAGAGTGAATGCTTGAAGAAACATACCGGATGGACCCTTCGAGAAGGCTTACGACATCAAGGCTTAGATGTAAGCTTTTCTTTTATTCATTTTAATACAGTCAATGGTGATTTCCTATGTCACGTGTGAAATATGCTTGATAACTTATGGTTCCTTAACTCTGTAAGTAAATATATCATTTTTGTACTCTGTTACGTGTTCTATTTTTCTCTTGTGTTGTTTCAAGTGAATTTCTCATCGAGGAGGAGGAAACGATAGCTGAAGCAGGGCAATGAAAGCTCCATCAAACACCAGTTTGAGATAGGCTCTTTCAAAAATGACTATTTAAGGAAATTAATTGTTGTTCTGTCTTGCTATGATTAGACCCACTCTAGGGCTAGAGGGGTTTCCTTTGTCCGTAGAGGGAACATTTCTTACATCACAAGTTGGCAACTCCGCTAAGGAGTCCTTTGTATGTCTCTTGTTTGCTCTTGATTTGTTGCTGATTTAGTGTCTCTTGATTTTGGGCTTACGCCAACAGTGTTTTGGGTTACTTGAGTCAATCTAGTAGTCCCTCTCACTATCTGAGAGATTAGTCTGGTGTCTTCAGGTGTTTCTTCTTTGTTTTTTCTCTCAATTGAGATCATCATCATTTATAGCTTAACAACTGCGATGATGTCACACATATCCTCTTTGGTAAACCTGCCCATTGCAGATATCCCATTGTATAGTTGTGACGATTCCTGAAATCAGACCATCGTATGAGACAGGCGTACACCTACGACAACATCACCCAGTTGTTGTCTTTATGCTTATGATGATTTTCCTTTCATCTCAGGTTGCAAGTTAGAGCCCTATGACGATTCCTATACAAGTTTTCTTTTAACCACTTGATCATCTGAGCACTTGTCCTTTCAGGCGCATTAAACATTCGAAGGCAACTAGAGTCATATTTTGTCCTTTTTATTGACTCTTTAAATATGAAAAGGTCAAGTTTCATTCCTATGTCATAAACTTTATTTGACCATGCTCAAATTTTCCCTGTTAATCTTGGTTGTGTTTTCGGTTTCCGTAGAATTGTGACCCTACTATTTATTGTTGAGATTTTCTGTTAATTGATTTTGGAAAAAATCTCATGTATGTGACAACAATAGGATTTGTTGCTAAATTAGCTCCATTTATTCTTGAGGAGTTATTGCATCCTATATTTGTTGTGAGAGAATTTATAATTCAGTTTTCTACTCCCATCTATAAAAATGTAAGCCCGTAGAGGATATTTGAGCTGAGAGTTTGTGAGGAATTATGTTATTGTAATCTCCTATTGAATAATAAGATTGTCGATGCCTCTATTTTGTGGATGTAGCCCAGATTGGTTTGGTGAACCATGTTAAATTAGCTATCTCATAATTTCTACTGTGTATGATTTGTTTTGTTTCTGTTGTGCATACTTTGACAATTGGTATCAGAACCGTGTAACTGCGTGGTTGTGGCTGTGCACACAGATATATACAAAGTGTTGTTGGAGCGGTGATTGTGGTTGTGGCTATGCATGTAACTTTGTGGATACTTGGTGGATCCGATTTGTAGATACTTTCGAATATCAATAGGTTTCTGATCTGAGCATTGAAGCTCGAGATCGATCTGGGAGAGTCTAATGCGGTTTGAAGTGAAGCTATTTATTTTTCAAATTCAAGTGGAAGGATTCCGAGCAGTGGATATATTCTGCAGCAAGGCGAGATGCCACTCAGCCACATTGAGGCAATCACACAGTGCAAATGTTTGTACCTATAATTATGCATTTAGGAGTTTATGTTTCGCTGGAGCTAATTAGTGTCACATAATCGGTCAAAAACTGAAGATAGGTGAAGATTCTGGTGAGGAACCAAAATCCAGAGAAGATTTGGCAGCAAAAATCTAAAATTGTTGTTCAATCAATCGATAGATCATAGATTGATGAAGACGTTGTGGAGAAATCAAAAGTTGTTGAAGAAATTGTGGAGAATACAAATCGATACCAGAATATCGATACCCGAATATTGTGTTGAACGGGTGCTCCACAAGCATAAGGAGATAGTGTTGAAGTCGTATGCCAAAGACTGCGTTTGGAGGCACCATCGTTGTGTAAAGTTGCAGAAGTTGGAGTGTGGAGGTTTGCATGAGTCATCACTAAAATGAATTTCCTTTCCATGCTAGCCATATTTGGTTAATCACATGCTTTCTCCACTCATTATTTTTAAAATGAATTTCATGAGAAGAGTTTTTCAAAAAAAAAGGGGATTTGTATTAGATATGATATTATATCTATATCAGATTTTGTTTTTTAAATGGTAATATGAAATGATATTTGAAGGAAAAGGCATTGTATTGATGAAAGGCAGTTTTTTTTTTTTAAATACAAACTTCGTTTATTACAAGTTGAAATTGGAGATTTTATGTGACACAACATGGCAAAAACTCAAAGTGCTCGATTTGAGATCGAGAAGTTCAATGGAAAAAACAACTTCGAGATCTGGAAAGTGAAAATGTATGATCTACTCGTGCAACAAGGCGTGGCGAAGGCTCTGTTGGGAAAAGATAAAAAACCTTACACCATGATAGATGATGAATGGAGTGACTTGGATGAAAGATCATTGAGCGGAATTCAACTATGTTTGGTGGATGATGTTTTGTTTAACATCGTGTCAGAAAAATTGTTGTTGGTTTGTGGACAAAGCTTGAAAAGTTGTATATGACAAAATCCTTAACCAATAGGATTCTTCTGAAGCGACATTTATACAGTTTACGCATAAAGGAATGTAGATCAATTACTGATCATTTGAATACCTTTACCTGGTGCAGTTAGAAGTATATAAGTAAAATTTGAATCAGAAGATAAAGATATAACTTTATTATGCTCGTTGCCTGAGTCATGGAATCATTTTGTTACTTCTACAAGTCTTAGTTCATCAGAAACCCTTGAATTTGATGATGTTGTTGGAGCTTTCTTATCCGAAGAAACAAGGAAGAGGTCAAATTCAAAAACCTCTACATCAGAGGCAATGATGGTTAGAGGTCATTCTAAAGAAAGACACTTTAGTAAGCACAAAAACTCGCGTTCAAAATCGAAAGGGAAGAAGAGTAAAGTAAAGTGCTGTTTTTGTGGCAAATTGGGACATTTGAAGAAGGATTGTTGGAAGAGACAACCAACATCCAAAGAAGACTCTTCGACAGAGAAGAAAGAAGCAAACACTACAGATACAGGTTCGGCATCCATTTCAGGTATGAGTGATGAAGTGTTATCAGTTAGTTTGTCTAATCATGATCAACATTGGCTGTTAGATTCTGGTGCATCAAATCACATGTGCATTCATAGAGAATGGTTTAAAACTTATAAATCAATCAATGATGGAGTAGTTTACATGGGAAATGATGTCACATGTAACATTGTGGGAATTGGAAGCATCCAGTTTAAAATGTTTGATGGGACAGCTAAAATTCTAACTGATGTAAGACATGTACCTGAACTAAGAAAAAACCTCCTTTCACTAGGAGTTCTAGACACTAATGGATATAAAAATTTTATTCAATGTGGAGTAATGAAAGTTTATAAAGGAATTTTACTAGTAATCAAAGCAGAGAAGGTTGGAAATCTTTTTCAGTTAGAAGGAAGAACAGAGTCAGATTATGTTTCTATAGTATATGAAAACAACAATAATTCTATTCATTTATGGCATCAAAGGTTGGGCTGTATGAGCGAAAGAGGTTTAAAGATTTTATATGATCATAAGTTACTTCCCAATTTAAAGTCTGTTAAGTCAAATTTCTGCAAACATTGTCTATTTGGGAAACAAAGCAAGCAAAAGTTTAAAACTGGAAAACATACTAGTAAGTGGATCCTTGATTATATCCATTCTGATGTTTGGGGTCCATCTCCTACAACCTCATATGGAGGATCGTCATATTTTGTATCTTTTATTGATGATTTATATAGAAAAGTGTGGGTCTACATGTTAAAGAAGAATTCTAACGTATTCACAGTTTTCAAATAGTTTAGAGCATTAGTTGAAAACATCACTGGAAGAACCATTAAATGTTTAAGAACTAACAATGGTGGTGAGTTTACTTCAAAGGAATTTGATAATTATTGCAAGGACACTGGAATCGAAAGACATAAAACCACTGTATATACTCCTCAGCAAAATGGAGTTGTTAAACGCATGAACACGACTCTTTTGGAAAGAGCAATAAGTATGCTTAGTAACGTAAATTTGCAGAAGGAATTGTGGACAAATCGCAACAAGAAATTTGTCTGCAGGCTCAAGAAATCATTGTATGGTTTGAAGCAGTCCCCTCGACAATGGTACAAGAAATTTGATTCTTTCATGATGAGTCAAAATTATATAAGTGAATATGATCATTGTGTTTACTTTAAGAAATTAAGTAATGGCATCTTCATTATCTTAGTATTGTGTGTTGACGATATTCTTTTAGCAAGAAAATTCATAATAGAGATCAACAGGTTAAACGCTCAGATGGCTAGGACATTTGATATGAAAGATCTAGGAGCAGCAAAACAGATTTTGGGCATGGAGATTTTCACAGACAGGAGAAATGGTAAGCTATGGCTATCACAACAGAAGTATATTGAGAAAATACTCTTGAGGTTTGGTATGAACAATGTGAAGCTTGTTTAAGTCCCTTTAGCTTCCCATTTTAAGCTTTCTTCTAGTTTATGTCCTAATACAAATGAAGAAAAAGAATATATGTCTCGAATTCCATATGCAAATGTAGTAGGTTGTTTGATGTATGCAGTGGTTTGTACTCGACCAGATATTTCACATGCAGTTGGGGTTGTCAGTAGGTATATGGAAAATCTAGGAAAAGAACATTGGTCAGCAGTGAAATGGGTGCTTCGGTATTTGAGAGGCACAAGTGATTATTGTATCACTTATAACAGGAGTAGTGAATTGTTTGCAGATATGTTGATCCGATTTTGCAGGTGTTTTGGATAAGAGAAGGTCAACTTGAGGATATTCTTTACTCTTGCAGGTGGAGCTATTAGCTGGATATCAAAGCATATAGAACATTGTTGCTTTATCCACTACTGAAGCAGAATACATAGCTGCTTCACATGCTTGCAAAGAAGCGATTTGGTTGAAAGGTTTGTTTGGTGAGTTTGGTAGGTTACAGGACAACATCAAGTTATTTTGTGATAGTCAAAGTGCAATTCATTTGGATAAGAATCCGGCCTATCATAGTAAACCAAAGCATATACCTATCAAGTACCATTTTATAAGACAGGTTATCATTGAAAGGGGCGTCTCTCTTGAAAAAGTGCATACAAAGGAAAATGGTGCAGACATGTTCATGAAACTAGTTTTGTTAGAGAAGCTACGTTGGTGTCTGTCTTCTCTTGGCTTGCAAAAAAGATAAAATAATAAAGGAACAGGGTATCAGGCTAATTGTTTTCAAGGCGGAGATTGTTGAGATTTTTTGTTAATTAATTTTGGAAAAAATCTCATGTATGTGACAACAATAGGATTTGTTGCAAAACTAGCTCCATTTATTCTTGAGGAGGAGTTATTACATCCTATATTTGTTGTGAGAGAATTTATGATTCAGTTTTCTACTCCCAGCTATAAAAATGTAAGCCCATAGAGGATATTTGAGCTAAGAGTTTGTGACGAATTATGTTATTGTAATCTCCTATTGAATAATAAGAATGTCGATGCCTCTGTTTGGTGGATGTAGCCCAGATTGGATGAGTGAACCACATTAAATTAGTTGTCCCATGATTTTTGTTGTGTGTATGATTTGTTTTGTTTTTGCTATGCATACTCTGACATTTATTTCTTTTTCCTGGGATTTTGAGTTAGGTCATCTTGGCAGAATCACTAATCCTATCTCCTTTACCAAGCGAGCAAGACTCTGCATCCCCCGTCGCTTCTAAGGTATCAGCTGTTAGTGATGCCCTTACTATCATCCCAAGTATTCAACCTCTTAACTCTCGAGCTCTGGGAGGGGAACCTTATGATATCAATTGGATTCCTCTTTAGGAACCTTCAGAAGAGGACTTTCCATTTACTCCCCCTTGTGTTTTAGTTGCGATGTCCTCTTCCGACATGGATGAGATGAGCCATGTTATCGGTGAAGAGAACCTTGTGTTAAGTGGATAAATTCCTCATTCCATGGAGGGTTTCCCCTTTCACTCGGGTCTTGGCATGACATTTCCCCTATGCTATTGCACCTTATCCGACATCATGATCTCCATGTCTCTTAATCGAAGTTTTGTGTGGTCTTGTACTATACTACCAACCTCAGAAACTTTCATACCTTAGATTGACAATTTATTGGTCACGTCTGTTCCATTAATGCCTACTATCTATGTGGCCTCTACATCTCCTACTGTTAGTGCCATTTCTGCATCCTCGGTAGTGCCATTTATCATATTGGATCCCTCTCTCGACCCACGGTTGAGGTTTTTGTTCCATTATCCGTTGCCTGGGCTTGTACTACTTACCATGGTGGCCAAGGGCAACCTTTCGCTTTCTAGGGACTGTTGTATCAAGGGCAACCGTCTCAAGGGAAACCATATTAAGGGAAACCTGTAGGTCTATAAGGACAGTCCTTACAAGGACAACCTTTGACCCTTACAGGTTCCTCTTTTGTTTACTTGGGGCAACCTTTTGGTCAACCTTGTCAACCTCATTTCTAGTCAGGCCAACCCGTTGCTCAGCAAGGTCCACCCTCTGGACAAGTAGGGTAGCCTAACATCCAACAAGGCCAACCTACTGTCCAGATAGGTCTACCCTTTGGACAAGTAGGCCAACCTCAGATTCTACAAGGCCAACCTACTATCCAACCAGCTCAACCCTCTGGTCAAATAAGCCAGCCTCAGCTTCAGCAAGGTCAATCTATTACCCAACAAGCTCACCCTTCTCGGAAAATACGTCAACCTCAGTATCAATAAGGCCAGCCTTCTAGCCGAATGGGTCAATCTCAATTTCAACAAGAAAATCCATCTGGTCAAATCAATCCATCCCTTAGTCAACCAGTTTCCCAAGCACTCATTGTTTCTCAAGCCCCACTCGGTTCCTAGACTCGGGCTGGACTCCAGACCCAAACTGGTCTGCAAACCCAACTCTTATTTCAAGCCCAACATGTCTATCAAATGTAGCCTGAGCCTCAGGCACAGTTTGGAGCTCAGCCGTAATATGATATCTTGGCACTCCAGCAACCCCAAGGGCAACCAGAGGCTGCTCCATATCAAAATTATCAGCAACCACAGGTCAATCCTTATCAAAATTGTCAGTAACATTACGCTACTCTTACTGCTCAAGCTGATAACCAATGGGTTGCTAGTGGTCAAAACCCAGGTTAGCTGTCTGGTTATACTTATAATCCCTATCCGTACAACCCTTACAGACAAAACCCTTATGGGCAAAATCCTTCTAGCTAAAACCCATGGGGGCAACAAGGGGCAGGATGAAACCCTAATGTTGGCTCTTACCAAAAGCCTATGATATCCTTTAATCCTTAATTACCTTTCTTGGAAACTTTGGAACTACCTGATGTGTCCAAGCTCACAAACGATCTGATCCTTCATATTCCATATTAGCCACCAGTTTTGACCAAAATCCTAGGTGATTTTCCTAAATTTGATGGTAAATCTCGAGAGGACCCTCAAGTGAATGTCATGACTTATCACCTCTGGTGCTCATCTAACTCATGGCTTGACAATTCTATTCGCCTCCATATTTTCCAATGGACTTTCACTGGTTCTGCCACAAAATGGTATATTGAGCTTACTCGTGGAACTTTCCAGGATTTCAATTCACTTGCAAGGGCATTTATTACTCACTTTCAGTTACCAATTCATTATGAAATGGGTACACACCTCCTTACATCTTTGAAACTGGACACGATGACACACATCTTCGATCATATTCATGAATGGAGAAGGTGGTGTCATTTGATTAAGTTCTAGATTCTTGATCAGCTTCTAATCGACTGGTTTACTACCCTGTTTGTCGATCCAATAGCCTGCAATATTACCATGGGGGCATGTGTTACCGAAGAGTAAGCAATCATGCGTGCTCAATATCTCGATTTGGTTTATTCCTAATCCAGTACACTGTATGGTTACTTGCCTGATGCTTCGCATCCAGGAACTAGTAAGGCTCCATCAATGCCATATGTCGATGTTATCATTGGTTCCATTACTTCATCATCCCGAAAGTCTTCCACGACCCGTGCGAAGCAAAAATCTGCTGCTCCAAGTGAAAATGCTTCTCAGGCCCCATCTAATACTAGTAAAACTTTTGAAGTCAATGTTATCCAGACCACTACAACAAATAAAGCTTCAAAAGGTAAGAAAAATGGAAAAGGAACAAATAAAGCCGATCTACCGAAGCAGGACCCTCCTAAGCCTCCAGCCGACGATGGTACTAAACACAAACCCAAGTACCCTTGTCTCATCTATGATGAGGATCACTAGACTAAAGACTATCCTAGATGGTCTAAGGTTAGTCATTTTCTCAAGGGGACCCCTGGAACTCTTGTTGTGCTTAAGGAACCTTTTCCCTCTCAACAAACCAAAATGGTGGTCGATCAACCTTAGTCCTCTTCCGCTTTTTTCTCTGAAGTTTTCACGGCTAGGACTATTCTCATTCATATCAATACTCGATCAAAAGAATATCCTTCACCCACCGGGAAGGACCTTGAAGTCCCTTCAGGTCTTCCTTCGTCTAGTACTAGCCCTCTTCGTATTGAACAACCTAGCACTGAGTCAGTCGTTCGACCTCCTACCAACGGAGTGCTTCGGAAATCTTCTTACAACCCTAATGCTCGTGCCTCCCAACACTATATCATTGTTGCAGATTTAGCCCAAGCCCCTTAGACTATATCTGCTTTGGAATTTCTCCAGAGTTGTGCCTTTCAAAGGAAGTCCCTGTTATCAACGATTGGTGGCATTGACCAAGCCGATTCGGATTTAATTACCTTCAATATTGACAATTGTGTAACTCAATTGCCTCATCGAACTGCTTTCCTCGTTCAATTCATCATTAACTCGAAGAATATTCATTGTACTATTATTGATAAGGGCGCCTCCACTTGCATCATGTCTATTGCTTGTTGGAAGGCCATCGGTTCCCAGACGTTGAGTCAATCTCCTAATACTTTGGAAGCCTTTGATGGATGAGATTCCTGTCCATTTGGTATCCTCCCACATTCACCCATCACTCTAGAAGGGAGGACAATTGAGGTTGAAGTCGAAGTTGTTGACACAAATTTGATGTACAACCTTCTATTAGGACGAAGTGAACATACGCCATGCACACTGTGGCGTCATCTCTATTTTGTGTCCCTCATTTTCCCCACCAAGGGAAAATTGTCATGGTTGATCAATTCTCATTCTTCACCTCTTCTTCTTTGGATGGCAACATTCCATTTGTGGAGCATACCCCCATTCCTTATGAGAGTGTGGGAGCTAGAATCTTCAAAGATCCTGCCCTTATGGGTACCTTTTCGCTCCCAACTCCCAATGTCAACCCCATTGACGTGATTTCTATCTATTTTGATACGTGGGTAGTCCCTCCCATTGATCGGGTAGACTCCTGGGTTGACGTCAAGCTGTTAAGTCCTGCCGAGCTCAACTATGTAGAAATTGTTTCTGCATCGGCTTCATCCTCTGATCCTACTCCATCAAGTAGGCCTATCAACATGTATGTACAATCCCCCTAGCTCGGAGATAGTGTTTCTTTGGATCCGTTAAAGGAGATCTTTCCTTCTAACAAGGAAATTTTAGAGACTATGTCTTTTGAGGAACCTCCTTGGTTTTGATGATCACCATCGTTCCTCATTTCTCCCAAGCCATGGGGCCATGACTACCTATCTAGAGAAGTTTGTTTCATGTATCCCCTCTTAGCCCCTTAAGATGGCTATTGAGATTCATGAAGTTTTCTATGAAGCTAATATGGGGAATATTATGCAAACTATGCCCATCGACATCTTTGTCAAACCAAGGATTGTTGAGAATATTCACATTCGATTTACCTGTACTCCAGAGGAGATTCAACTTTATACCGATCTGTTTAGAGAATTTCACGACGTGTTTGCTTGGTCATATGAAGAAATGGCCAGTGTTGACCCAAGTATAGCAGTACATGAGATCCCTACGTATCTTGGTGTCGGGCCTGTTTGACAATGTCTACACCCCATGCACTTGAGAAAGGCCACGGCTATTAAGGGAGAAGTCGAAAAAATTCTCAAGGCAAGGTTTATTTACCCTATCCCACTGATTGACTAGGTCTCTAAGATTGTCCCTGTGACCAAAAAGTAGGGCACTATTAGGGTTTATGTTGATTACCATGACATTAATTGTGAATGTCCAAAGGATAATTATCCTATGCTCTTAATTGACCAACTCATCAACAATTGTGCTGGAAGTGAGATTTACTTGCTTATGGATGGCTTTTCTTATAACAACCAGATTAATATTTTTCCTCCAGATCAACAAAAAATTGCCTTCATCTATCCGTTGGGTACCTCTGCTTACAAGAAACTTCCTTTTGGCCTTAAAAATTCCAGTGATACCTTCCAGCGAGCAATGTCCTATGCATTTCATGACATTCATCACATTGTTCAGCCATATTTGGATGATCTCGTAGCTCATTTAGCTAAACAATCTAACCATCCAGACCACCTCCACGAGATTTTTCTTCACTCTTGACATTACCGTATTCATCTCAATCCACATAAGTGTGCCTTTTGCATCAAATCTGGCAAACTTCTTGGGTTTGTTGTCTCTAAAGAGGGCATTCATCTAGACCCCCATAAAGTTGAATCTATATTGAATCTCCCTCATCGTGCCTCTTTGTAGCAATTGCAGAGTTCGCATGGAAAAGCCAATTTTCTACGTCTTTTTATTCCTAACTATGCCGAGATTACTAAACTTTATACGTATCTCTCTTTGTTTGGGATGACATTGCCCAAGAGTCATTCGACTAACTCAAGGCACTCCTTGTCTCTGCTCCCTTATTACATCCACCTGACTATGACCATGACTATACTCTTTATCTCGCTACTGCTGACAACACACCTGGCATGGTTTTAGTTCAAGAAGCTCTCCTTGGCAGTCGTTCATGTTGTCTAACATTTCCATCACTATATTTTGTTATGCACGATGATAGTGATTTCTGATTGCAACCCAATGAAGTACATCTTGTCACGTCAGCTGTTGAGGGGCAAGTACTCGAAATGGATCATTACCCTTCGAGAGTTTGATTTGGAGTTTACTACTGCCATGTCCAAGAAGTCCCTCGTCTTCACCAAATTGATTCGCTTGTTAACGTCTACTACCGCTCTCTCTCGGATAGAGGACTACATTCTGAATGATATTCTTTTCTTGATCAGTACCATTGATCCCTGTTATGGTGACATTATTTTCTACCTCCAGACAACTTCCTTCCATCCCAATTTATCTAGGGATGCTCAACGATGTATTCGTCATCATTCTTAGCCTTATCATATTGTTGGGGACACCTTGTATCGTCTCGACATTGATTCAGTTCTCCATTGTTGTTTAACATTCAAGGAAGCTGAACGAATCTTGAATGACTTCGAGTCTGGCACCTGTGGTGGTCATATGTATGGTTATGCTACTGCCCAAAAAATCCTCCTTGCTAGTTACTTTTGGCCCTCTATTCTCGAGGATTGCATTCTCACTATCCGTTCCTGTCACGCATGCCAAATTTACCAATGGGAGATGTGTGCACCACTATCCCCTTTTCATCCTGTCATTACCATTGGCCATTTTGCTAAATGGGGTATAGATTTTATGACCAGTAACCCTCGTTTGGCTGGGGGGCGATGGATATATTATCATTGTCATCGATTATTTTACAAAATGGGATGAAGTGATGCCTACATTATCCAATGACGGTAAGATAGTGGCATAATTATTATTCAATCATGTGATTACTCAATTCAGAGTCCCTCAAGCTATTGTCACTGATCACGGTTCTCATTTTCGTGTTCACATGATGACTGAGTTAACAACCCATTTAGGCTTGTGTCACGATAGTTCGACGCCTTATTATGCTCAGGCCAACATCCAAGTTGAAGTTGTCAACAAGGTGTTGGTTATGATGATTCAATAGATATTGGAATTAACAAGTCTAATTGGCATTTGATGTTGTTTTCCACCTTATGGGCCTACCGTACCTCAGTGAAGGATGCCACCGAATTCACACCATTTCAACTCGTTTAGAGTCTGGAGGCTACCCTTCCAATTGAATGCGAGATACATTCTCTCAAGTTAGCTATCAAATTTCTCCTGAACACTATTCCTATAGAAGAATGCCTTCTTTACCTAGAACGGCTAGACGACACCTGTCGACTTGCCTCTTTAGTCATCAAAGCATAGAAGAAGAGAGTGAAAACTCACTTTGATCAAACTATTACTCCTCATTCTTTTGTTTAGGGAGATTTAGTCATGTTGTATGATCAAGCGAATGATGAGCTAGGGGCAAGAAAATTATAACCTATGTGGAATGAGCCTTATATCATGGAACACGTTTTGTAGAAACAGGCCTATGAGATAATTGACTACGAAGTAAATCCTCTAGATAAGCCATGGAATGGGCTTTATCTTAAAAAATATTATGGAGGAGTTCTTCATGCATCTGGTGTGTACATATATGTGTTTTTACTGTGTGCATGTGTGGCTTTTTGTGTAGGCATTATTACCACTTATTGTGTCTTTTACTTCTTCTGCAGATGTCTGTTCCACCTTATATCAGTTTCATTGATGGTGTCTATCACAGTACATGGAATATTTCCTTCGCAACATGGGTGATCTATGATCCTCATGGTGAGTTAGTAGACTTGCAAGAGGTTTTTCTAGGGTGTACCATGAATAATGTCATTGAATATAGCATCATCATTGAATTATTGGTTGAGGCTATTAACCTCAATATTTGGGCATTGGTTGTGCATCTGAATTCTCAACTTGTTGTTCTTCAACTTAGCAGGCATTATTCCATCAAAAGCCCTCAAATTTTAAAATTTTATTTGCGTGTTTTCTTACTGGAGACAAATTTTGATTTTATCACATATCGACACATTCCTAGAAGGCTAAACACGTTAACTGATGCATTGGCAAATCATGTATTAGACAAACATTTACGCAATTTATAATAAAAAAACATTATATGAAAGTATTCAGATGCAATAATAAAACATAGATAGCTATATATCGTGTGGCACACCGAGGCACTCAAAAAATAATGTACATGTCCAAAAAAGAATATATATGTTTAGGTTACATCCGATACACGTCTCTCAAAACATCAGACAAGGAAACCTAGACAACTGTCTGAGTAGCAGACCGTCTGAGTAACCTGTGAACCTTGGTGACACACTCGCGGTGTGTTGTTGATACTATCGTGGGATCTCCTTGAACCCTCTATAGTCCTGGATGCCCTTGGTCAAGAACTCCATGTTATGGGTTATCTCGTCCTCTACATCACCAACTAGCGGTGGAAGCACAAGCTCTCTATTCTGCCTCTATGCTGTAGAAGCTAGACCCACGAGTCTCTCAGGTCTGACGTCTGCAAACTTGAACATGATTAGCGAATATACGCTTAAAATCCAAAAAACAATAGAAAATGAAAACTGAAATATAAAAGTGTAGCAGTTAACCGAAGTGTGTTACCTTTCCCCTTCCCACTGCTCTCCGGAAAGAAGCAGCATATTTGGATCTCCACTAGAATCTGTACCTACATAAGGCAAGTCCTCAACCACTACCTGTTGACAATGCAGCCACTCCATGAAGTTGGGACCCCATGATACTGGCTGGCCACCACCTCCTTGTGCAATCACTAGGACCCATCTAGTGATATGAGTCTCTCATGGTCCCGGCCATGGGACTCACATATCTTGTAGCTGAAGTAGGGATACCCACTCTAGCATGAGTGGTACCATAATGGACATGTATCTGAACTGCTTTTTCTCTCCTCGTTGGAACTTGGTCAGCTGCCTCTTCATATCTAGAGACACTTCCTCTGCCTAGTTGAACATGGTAGGATTGAGGCAATCTAAAGCCAACTGTAGTTGGCTTTTAGTAGCTTTGTGTTGAGCCTGAGAGCCCGCTGCTTTTGTAATCATAAACAATAAAACACGAAGTGGCAGGTTGTTAACTGTTGGGATCTGAAGCTTCCTGCTCGTAGGTGATTTTCATGCCCCTGGACATGCTCCTACAATCAACATTTCTGAAGACTCTTTAATGAACTGTACATCACCCATGTGGGGTCTCTCTCTTTGCTGAGACAAAACCAATGAGGAAATATATGTCTGTAGACTCAAACTATACCTTCTGTCCCTGGATTATGAATTTACCCTCTATGGGGTTCCATCAGTGAATTAACAACTCTAGAATGTCCAATTGCACTCGTAATAGTGGTGAGAGGAAGAATTTGAGTAATTTGCAATTTTGAAGAACCTACATTCATTAGGGATCAGTTGCCCCTCTTTCATCATTGGCATAATGCGTGCATTCTTGCCATGAAAATACCATTTTTCTCCTTGCATACACAAATATCATATAATTAGAACTGATTTGATCACTTTTCATATGCTAAAATAGTGTAAAAATTAAATTTTTTTATGTTTTTTGTGCTTGTCGCAGTTGTTTCTAAAAAATATGCGATGGTTAGATTTGACAGTTCACCTTTTCTTAGATCGTCGTAGGGGTACATGTGTTTCCTGCAATGATGTCGATTTTTGCATGTGTAAAATTCACAATCATCGCAACCCCACGGGGCACTTCTGAGACAACTGAGATGATTTTTTAGAACGAAAAATCCTTTGAAACATAGCCAAAATGCATGAAATTAAAGATGAAAATGCTTAAAACAGAAAGGCGGGGACAAGATACTTACTTAGAGAAGGATTGGCATGGAATTGATCACCACAACTATGGAATTTGACCCCCAAATTTTTGGAGGTATGTGTTGTTTGAATATTACCAAGGTTAAAAACTAAAACAATGTAAATATGTTTTTACCATAGACCTTATATAACCTTTTTTTTAATTTCAAGGTTTGTAACTATAGGTTTTTGGGTTTTTACTTATGGTTTTACGGTTGGGTCTTTTTGTGTAGCAATAGGTGTGCTGGATCCCAAGTTATGGTTTATGCATGCTTGGTAAATACTGCAAAAATTTACCGTGAGTCCTATTTAAGCTCTTTTTTTACTCATAAAAGATGAAAATATTGCCGAATATTTTTCCCTTTTTGACTCGTTAAAGAGAGTAAAAATGGCGTTCTGCTTTTAGCTCTTTTCTAACCGTTTAAAAACGAAAGTATGGTCGAGATTTTGTCATTTCAAGCTTGTTTTTGGTTATGAAATGTCGTGTCTCCAGTGAGTTTTCTACCTTTTCGGACTGGAAACACTATTTACAAAAAGTAATCCTTGATTGAAATGGTCAAGTGGTTCTCTTGAGTAATATTTTTTTATCTTTTCGGGCTTGAGAGACAAAAACTTACAAAAAGGCCCCCCCTGGAGTTTTCTTTTCCATGTCCTTTTCAAACTCTCTAAACATGAAAAAGACTTCGAGTTTTACTTATGTTGGGCTCGTCAAACCCTAATCGCATTAGACTCGTGATCATGATGAGACCCGAGCTTCTCCTCCCTAACGCTCATTAACATTTCACTAGGTTGGATTTGTCCAAAGGATGAACTTATATGGCGAGCATATGCTATCTTCTTAAAGCTTGTTTTTGAACAATAATTGGGGTACTCGCCAGCAATCGTGGGGGAAAATTTGGAAATATTCCATTGGTTACCTACCGTAGCTCGTCACTCTTGAACATCGACACTTTTTCTTCTCATTAGGTTTGGGGTATCCTCACATCGTCATTAGCCTTCTAGGGTTTGGGTTTGTCATTTTGCCTCATTCCATTTGATCCTTGTTGTCTCCTTCAGACCTTCGATCCCTTCATACCAAAATGCTGCTGCATTCCGGAGTCATGTCGCTAATATGTTCAAGAGTTTAATATTTCTGTAGTTTACACCCTTACTTCCTCCTCTGATTCCCTATTTCATCCATCTTCATGTTTTTCTGTGTCTAGTGTAATTGATGTGGGAAACACTATGAACCTCCTGCGATGGGTCGCTTCCTATTGACACCAAATCATTTTCCATGAAGTCGATCTAGAGATTCCTTTCTGTACCTTGGAGCTTGCATGCCTCAATGGCAATTTCTTCGCACTTGATGATAGGTTTTCATTATTGGTCTTCGATCAAGTGATTCCACGAGTGTTCAACTCTAGATCATTCTTCACACTTTGTGGATTGTACTGGCAGTGCCTTGAGAACCATTAAAAATATTGGTGGCCTCTCTTGCGCTTGTTAACAGTTTAAATCATTGGCCAGTAATCAATAGATTTTATAGTATGCTCAACTTCAACACATCTATTCGCATATTAGAAATTGTACTATGATCGGTTGGGGTTCAAAATCCCAGACTAAGATTATTTAATTTTGGGTTGTGTGGATTGGTTCGTGATTTCATAAATGACTTTTTGAATGGATAGCTGCGACCACACCTCCATTTTTATATGGTCTTATCGACTAGGTGGCTACATCCATACTAGAGACCAAGTTCTATTTTTTTTTTGGATGGTTGCGCTCATGCCTCAGACTATATGTATCTCACTGTCAGGGATATCAGTTTTACTTGTGCCTGCAGGCTCTCTATGATGGTGTTCCGGTTTGGTTATGATTTCATAAATAATTTCACCCCTCCCACTCTCTTAGCATTCATGCTTTAGGGGGCATCTATTATATAGCAATTTGTCACTTGGCTCATATCCCTTGATCTTAGATAAAGTCAGTCCCTAAGCAACATCTCCGATGTGTCATACATCAGATGAATGTGTCCATATCTTCCTAATCATTCAAGAAAATTGAACAAGTTCTCTTTAATCCCGAAGATTGATCCTTTTACCCATGTTTCTTTATCGTTGCAAATAAACCTTATTATGTCTGTGACAATTCTCTGCAATGAACTATAACATCACGGTGTCGTCGCAGGGGTACATCTGTTCCTCGCGATGGTCAAATTTTAGGGCTCGATGCAAGTCCTCAATATCTTTCTTGCAACGATGGTTTTGAATAGACTACTTTGTTATGATATCATCGTGGAGCCCTAGTGTATGACTTGCAACGATCCAGATATGGTGAATTAGTTCAAACATAATGCTTCTGGGTGGTTCTAGAATTGGTTGTTGAGTCAAGGGAGTTCACCTTTCCTCCTCTGGGGTGGTGGTTCCACCTTCTGAGAAACCTCCCTTGAGGATAAGCTCCCTCTCCCTTATTTTATGGAGGATCTTCCTCTTATAAAAGAAGTTCCTATTGCTATGATCAGCTAGTTTTTTTAGGATTGAGCAGATTAGCTAGCTTTGGTGTGAATTTGATAGTTTGTAGTGTGAATTGATGATAGTTTAGAAATTGGTTGTGGATTGTCTTAACGTTGTATTAGTGCTTGTGTGTGGGAGAGAGAGTTATCATATATTTGGGAGACCCTCTCGAGAGTGGATGCTTAAAGAGACATATCGGCTAGACCCTTCGAGAAGGCTTGCGATGTCAAGGCTTGGTTGTAAGCTTTGCTTTTATTAATTTTAATACAATCGATGGTGATTTCCTATGTCATGTGTGAAATATGCTTGATATCTTATGGTTACTTGACTCAGTATGTAAATAGATCACTTTTGTACTCTGTTATGTGCTTTTTTGTTCTCTTTTGTTGTTTCAGGTGAATCACTCATCAAGGAGGAGGAAATGATAGCCAAAGCGGTGCAACGAAAGCTCTATCGAACATCGATTTAAGGTAGGCTCTTTCAATAATGACTTCTTATGGAAATTAACTATTGTTTTTTGTTGTTGTGACTAGACCCACTCTAGGGCTAGAGGGGTTGCCTCTATTCAGATAGGGAACATTTCTTACATCACAAGGGGTTTAGTGGATTGATGTCATCTTTGTATAAGTGGATTACAGGTGCAAGTACTCTATAATGCTATGGAAGGATGACGAAGAAGGGGATTGAAAACGAGGACATTCTAGAAGGAACATATGGAATTGAATGGAAAAGATGATCACCAAGTGAGAAGACGAAGGAACATTGAACTGTTGGGTGTAGAGCATGATTATTCAGAGGTATTTGTTTCAGCCGGATGTATACCCCAGGAAGTTTGTACACCCCTCTAGACGGGGGGGTGCGGGGGGCACTTGTCCCCCCCCACTGGGGTTCAGGGGGGGCGACCCCCCGTAGCTGGGGGGTTTGGGGGCCAGCGGTCCCCCAGCAAGGGTTTCAGAGGCAGCATCCCTGAAGCTAAAAATAGATGTAAAAATGCCTTATAAAAGTATAGTAATTTCTAGTCAATCTAGGTCGTTCATTTTGCAGATGATCTAATGGTATAACTTATGTTTAGCTTAGGGTTTTTTGCCCTAGAAGGAAACCCCTCTCTTTGTATGACGGCATTGTATTTGAGGCTATGTAATAGATGTGTATTCTTTGAGTGAGAAACTGAGAGGTGAGGCTATGAGAGAAAATAGAGGATATTACAATAGATCTGTTGTAGGTTGTGTCTCTTCATTTTGTTGGATAATAGAAAGGGAGGATTGGCTATTCAGGGTGGGCGTAGCCCACACTAGGTGAACCACATATATCTATGTCTCTCTTGTTTTATGCATTTTCTGTGTTTATATTTTTGCAATATTTTATGTGTTCCATTGCTCCGTAATATATAATATTCTAACAAATGGTATTAGAGCCGAAGGTATATTTGGCTGATAAACTCATAGGAAAGAAGGGGAGCTACGGCGGAAGATGGTAAGTTTAGGGTCAAGAAATTTAATGGCCAAAACTTCTCGCTGTGGAAGATGCAGATGGAATATTATTAGTATCATAAAGATCTATACCTACCATTGGGCGGAAAAACAAAGATACCGACGGGTATGATAGATGAAGAATGGAACCTTCTTGAAAGAAAGGCACTCAGAACAGTATGATTATGCCTTGTAGCATTGGTCACCTTCAACATTTTGAAGGAAAAAATGACAGAGGGTTTGATTAAGGCGTTGGAGAAACTATATGAAAAACCCTCGGCCTAAAACAAGGTATTTGTTATGAAATGGTTATTTAGTATGAAGATGTCGGAAGGTGGATCTGTTGCAGGACATTTAAATTATTTTAATACTATTACAAGTCAGCTATGTTCTGTAGGGGTAAACTTTGATGATGAAGTTAGAGCTCTGTTATTCTTTTACTCATTGCCAAAAAGTTGGAATGGTTTAATAATGGCCATTAGTAACTTTGTTTCTGGATGTAGTACTTTAAAGTTTGATGATGTTGTTGATGTTATCCTTAGCAAGGAAATGTGATGGAAAAGCTCTGGTGAGACATTAGGTAATGCTTTGAGTGTAGAGTCTAGGGGAAGAAAAATGGAAAGAGGAAAAAGCTCAGGATATCGCAGTAAATCAAGGAAAGGAAAATCCAAGTCTAGATCAGGGATAGTGTGCTGGGAATGCAGAAAGAAAGGACACCTAAAGAAAAACTGTAGATCTTGGAAAGGAAAAGAAGGAGATGCACAACAAGAAAAACATAATGAAGAAAATGTGACAGGTGAGGTTTTACAAGATTCTTTGATTCCTTCTTTCGAAAATATTATTGATTCCTGGGTGGTAGATTCAAGGGCCTCATTCAATGCCACACCTGATAAGAAATACTTTCATGACTATGTTCAAGGAGATTTTGGACAAGTTCGTTTGGGTGATGATAAACCCTGTAAAATTGTTGGAATGGGTAAGGTTCTTGTAAAACAGCAAATTGGAAACCAATGGCTACTAAAGGAGGTAAGGCATGTTCCATATCTAAAGAAAAATATAATTTCAATAGGGCAGTTAGGCAGTGAAGGTTGTGTGACAACTTTCATAGATAAAGCTTGGAAGGTCACCAAAGGAGCCCTGGTATTAGCAAAAGGCGAAAAGGTTGGTACATTGTATTTATGCAATGGTATTTCTAACTCTGTTAATGCTTTAACTGCCAAAGGAGCAGATGCAGCATTATGGCATCATAGGCTTGGACACAT
>APFE030644509.1:13844-61740 GCA_000404065.3 Pinus taeda | reverse complement strand
AGATAGAAAAGATAGATCAACGCCTTAGAATTCAGCCTCTTCGAGGGGGCAACCTCCTTTACATTACATAAATGAACAATTCTTGGATGATACAAATGAAAAGACCTCCTTTCTATATATAGGAGTCTAAGGGGTCATAACATAATGATAGCTGACATAACAATAATAATCTAAGGGCACATTAATAACAATAGTGGGCTTCTATGGGGCACAATAGTAACAATATGGGCACTACATGGGTACATCAATATAATAAGTGGGTTGTACTAATAACAATAAGGGGTTACATTGGTAGTATAGGGGCCTAACAAGATCAATAAGATCATCATCACAGATGGCTTCACTAAAGAGCGGCAAACATTAACTGACTCTCTGCAAGAAGAATGAAAGAATCGGTGCTTACAAGAAGAAATTTTCTAGAGGCAAAAATCAAGAATACAATGGATTAAAGAGGGAGAAATAAACACAAAATTCTTCGACAAAACCACTATGGCTCACAAGGCACACAACAAAATCACAAAGATCAAAGATTCTCAAGGCATTGAGCTTGTTTCTCACAGTGAAATGGAATTGGTCCTTATTCAGCACTTCTACAACATTGTGGTGTATAAAATTATCTCCAAAGTAATAGCCAGTCAACTCAAACCACTTCTACCCTCTCTCATATCAGAGGAGAAAATAGGTTATGTGGAGGGAAGACAAATCCTCAACAATATCATCCAAGCTCATGAGGTGGTACACTCTCTCAAAAGCAACAAACAAGCTAGAATGATCATTTAGTTGGACCTCACAAAATCCTATGACAAATTGAGCTAGGTTTACATAAGAGAAATTCTAAAAGCATATGGTTTTGATCAGAATTGGATATTATGGGTTATTGCATTAGTTACCTCAACCAGTTTTTCCATACTGCTTAATGGAGCTCCATCAAGGACTTGCACCCCCTCCAGAGGGCTCAGGCAAGGAGATCCTATTTCATGTTCCTCTTCATCCTCATGATGGAAGGGCTAGGAAGATTGATTATAATGGCAAATGCTAAAGGAATAATTCAGGGTATCATACTCACCGCAGATGGACAGGCAAACACCCATCAACAATTTGTAGATGATACTATGTTGCAGGGCATACCTACAAGTAGGGAGACCAAAGCAATCAATAATATCTTAAATGACTTTGCTATGGCAGCAGGAACTGAGGTAAGCCTTAACAATTCCAAAGTATTTTTCTTTAACACTAATATTGCTATTCAAAGAAATATTACCAGAATTCTTGGATTTCAAAGAGAACAACTACCTTCCAAATATCTTGGTATTCCTCTTACTGACAAATCTCTAAGAAAGAAAGTGTGGGAACTAATTTTAAATGAACTTCAGGACAAGATCAAAAAATTGACATGTGGATCATTAAATCTGGCAGGATGCCTTGTGCTCACATAGGCAGTCTTGCAGGCCATTGCCATTTTTATGTTTTCAGGTCTTCCTGCTTCTCAAGGTATTAAGAAGCTAATAAGAAGCATAAAAAGGGACTTTCTATGGGGCATAGGGGAAGAGAAAAAGAAGTGGGCTTTAGTAGCCTAGGAAAAACTCTGCAAACCCAAGAGCCACGGTGGATTGGGGCTTCATGATCCTGAGACCCTTAGCAAAGCCTCAGGAGCCAAGATTTGGTGGAGATGGATTAAGGAACCGAATGCCCCCTAGGCTAAGCTTTGGAAACAAAAATATGCCAAGCACTAGTAGGAGAAGGATCACATTAGAATGTCAGGGAAAAGCAAGAAAGAAAGTGTGGGAACTAATTTTAAATAAACTTCAGGACAGGATCAAAAAATGGACATACAGATCATTAAATCTGGCAGGATTCCTTGTGCTCACATAGGCACTCTTGCAGGCCATTGCCATTTTTATGTTTTCAGTTCTTCCTACTCCTCAAGGTATTAAGCAGCTAATAAGAAGCATAAAAAGTGACTTTCTGTGGGGCATGGGGGAAGAGAAAAATAAGTGGGCTTTAGTAGCTTGGGACAAACTCTGCAAGCCCAAGAGCCATGGTGGATTGGGGCTTCATGGTCCTGAGATCCTCAGCAAAGCCTAAGGAGCCAAGATTTGGTGGAGATGGATTAAGGAACCGAATGCCCCTTGGGCTAAGCTTTGGAAACAAAAATATGCCAAGAACTAGAAGGAGAAGGATCACATTAGAATGTTAGGGAAAAGCAGGGGTTCCCATATTTGGAACCTTTCCTAGGAAAATAAAAACGTTGTTCAGCACAATTGTTTTTGGGAAATTTGAGCAGGGGATCTTTCTCAATTTTCGAAGGATAACTGGCAACAGGAACCCAGCCTCTATAGGGATGAATTTTTAGATCTCAAAAATGAAATAGATAGCAAAGGTATAGTTCTAGTAAAAGACTTCTGGGATCAAGGAAGGAAAAATGGAAAATGGAGGGAGTAGAAGGATCTAGGATATAGTGATGAAAACTAGCTGAAAACCAAGGAAGAAGCCCCTACCCAGGAGCTAGAGCATAGAAGGATTCTTGTTTCTTCCTCAACAGATCAATTAAGTTGGGGAAAGAATACTGAAGGCAACTTTAACCTGAAAGAGGCCAAACAAGAAGTTACAGGATTCAAAATTTTGAATCCTGATCAGATCTGGAAGAAGCTTTGGCTAAGTCCGCATTCGATGAAAATAAAGCTTTTCATCTGGCTAGTGCATCAAAGGAAGATCTTAACTTGGGATAATCTCCTCAAGAAATGCTTCATTGGTCCTTCTAGGTGTTACCTTTGTGGCACTCATGAGGAGACGATTGAACACCTTCTCAACCTCTATTCTTTCACCTCAAAGGTGTGGGACAGGGTGGCTATTATTTTTGGACAAACTAATAGGGATAGTCTCAGCATATCCAACACTCTAAAGAACTGGAGGAAGAACTTCTCAGGGAATGAGATAGTTAATAAAGCCTAGATTCTGGTTCCAGGTTTTGTCATCTAGCATGTGTGGAAAGAACGCAACAGTAGAATCTTCAAAAACAAAACACACAGGCCCCAACACATAATTGAGAAAATTCTAAGGCATCTTAAAGACACAGTAAGAAGCTTGCTAAGGACCCTTCTTAAGGATCCTCCCTTTCCCCATGAGGAGATAATTTTACTTCACTTGGGTCTCTAGTCTATTAATCCTCTGGGAATAATGAAGACAATGAGAATTCTAAACACGTGTGCTACCATCTGGAAGACTCCTTCATATGGTTTCTTAAATGTTAATATTGATGGAGTAGCTAAGGGAAACCCAGGTTTAGTGGTCTTTGAGGGGCCATAAGAGACAATCAAGGAAAAATACATATAATCTTCCACGGCCACTTGGGGAAGGCCACAAACAACATGGCTGAGCTCATGGCATTAGTGCAATGCTTGGAAATCCTGGTGATTTCAAGTTTACACAATGTTATAATTGAAGTGGATTTCGAATTAATTATTAGAGCAGCTAAGAAGATTAGCAATGGAACCTCTCCAAACAAAGTGTCGAAGCACTGGAATCTCTTGCAGGTTTTTTACCGCATCTATTCTCACCTACGAACTATTAAAATTGTCAGATTTACTCATGTAAAAAGGATGGCTAATATGTTAGCAGATCGTTTGGCGAATGAAGGAGTCACAAATAGGGATAGAGATTCTAGGTATGCTTGGCATTTGCTTCCACCAGGTAAATTGCAGGACTATCTATGCCACGCTACCTAGGATATGAAACTATGGACTAACAGGTTGGATCAGACGAACCCTGAAGACCAGCAGGAGGTTGGATGACTCCACACAGTCTAACCCGCCATGGTTCGATTATTCCAAGGTCTCGATCCCCTTTGATTGAATGATGAACGGTTTGACTCAAATTACACCACAGGGTGGGGTAGCCCTCATCATTTGTCTTAGGTGGTGGTTGACAAAGAATCTAGGTGAATGGGATTGGCTTAGGTATAGCCCAATGGAAGGAATCAAGGGAGTCAACCGATCCAATAACACAAGTGTTATATCAGGCAGGGTCTGAACGGTTTCCGGTTTTTCTATGTTTGGCTCCGATTCCACTCATGAGCAACATGTGGTGGAATGAGCAGAGAGAAAACCACCCTCATCGGACTGTTAACTCTCATGTTTCTTGTCCTTTCGATATCCACGATGACCATTGGACCTTAATCAATGGATCAATGGTGGCGATTATTTGTACGTTTTGGTCGAACTCGAAAGATTTTTAGAGTGTTATGCTTTAAATTCCGTCAAGTCCGCTTGTCCATTTGTCAGTTTTCAGTTTGACTTGTGGTGGGACCTCTTGGGGATCCATGGTGAGTTATGGGCTTGCCCTCCAAGGTTTTCTTGGCTCCTTGTGGGTTTGACCTGCCTGACTAACTATTCAACTCTTGCAGAACGGGTGTGGCTCCTTGTAATTTATGTACATTTGACTAAGTTTAATGGAAGGTCCTGCTCTTACTTGATCAAAAAACAAAATAATTTACTATATTGACATAAAAAGATTTATATGTTGAATCTTTTATAAAAACAAATTAATCCCACATTCACTGTGCGATAATTTTTTTTATAATGTTTACTTTATCATAATTTATTATATCTCCATAAAAAAATTTATATGTTAAAGTTTTTATAAAAGCAAATTAATCGCACATTAACCACACGATAGAACAATTTCATAATTTCTGCTATATCATAAATTTCATTATCACTTTTCCTCACATCACATCAAGGCTTTTCGAGGTTCATTAAAAGACTTAGAGAAATTTTGTGGAGGAGCTACATTGTTATCGACAAAATACTCAATGGAATATTATCGCATTTGAAATGTTAGTTTCCCTTTTGTTGTGTGCAAGTTTTAAAATTCAATAGGTTTACTAGTAGTTATGTGTCAATTGGGTTGTTATTTTTGTGTAAAATACCTGAAAAAAAAATTATTCCAGTAAAATAATACTTTATATTTTATTAATGAAATTTAGATTTATTTTACAAATTAAAAATTTAGATGAGGTAGGCTTGCTCGATATCCACATGGCAGGTGGATGAAGACTACATCTGCAATGGGTGTGGTGGTCTCGATCGTGCATATTAGCGGCACCCACCACCGTGGCCCAGCCCGCCAAGGTTGAGGCTTCATTCTTAGAATCAGGCCTCCACCCCCACGAGTCTCAAATGAACCTCCACCCTAGCCCCTTCCTACCCCACCCTCGTGGCCCAACGAGCCTATCGGGGTTAAAGCCCAATTCTAAGAATCAAGCCTCAACCCCCACAGGCCATTGGGCCATGACGGTGGGGCAAGAGGGGGCTACATTTTTTTAATTTTTCATTTTTTTTGAAAGGTTATGTTGATCTTAAGAGCGTAAAATTAGATCATACTTTCTCTCCTTGGCAAGAATAATTAAATGATGATTCATGCAACTTTGTTAATTAGTTGTTCCTTATGGATAACGTCATCGCCTATGAAATTAACTTAAATAACTTTAAACAAAAGTTACGCAATCAACAAGATAGAGAACAACGATGTTGATTATGGAGTTCACCCCTCCTAGGCTACATCTGTGGACCCTGCACAAAAGGCTAGATCGCTTGTATTTCAGTGGGAAAAGAGGTACATGACAATTGTTGAGACAGTTGTAGCTATTTCCTCAAATTGGAAATGCTCTAGTGCAGAGAGCTCTCACAACTTTACATAGACTTTACTCACGTGACTTAGTCAAATTTAGCAAAATAAAAGAGTCTTAGAATGAATACTTGGACCTCTACTGAAAACAAGCAAAAATTTATAGCAATGAGAATACAAATCAAACCTCCCTCAACTTGACATATGAGTTAGATTATCTCTATACTAAAATATGGAGTTTCGGTTGTTTCATTCATTGAAAGGACCTTGTCAATGTCTTCAAAGCACCTTGAAACCCCTGTCTAGGCATTTGAATCACTCCATTTGGTCTTTGTATGGCTCTGGAAAGTCCAAAACTAACTAGCTCATAACTTCAAGCTTCTCGATGCCTTGATCTAGCACAATGGTTTTCTACCTTCCATACTCAAATCAGAACTTCAACTCTTGAAATTGAATTGAGTTTGCTGCACTTTATTCTCAACATCTTAATACAAGTCTCAAAATCACTCTCATGCCTTTTACATAAGCATAAGGATGGATTTATAGTCTCCTAAGGTTCACTCGAACTCCCTCAGGCTAAGATAGGTATGTATGTGATGCATTGAATGTAGAATGCCTTAGTCTTGTCATCTTGTGACACTTAGGCAAGTGGTTACATGGTCATTAAATTAAAATAACACAAAATTGCAACAAAAACCCATAATTGAACCTAGTAATGGTGCGGAAAAGCGGCATGTGAATAGTCGGTTGTTGCGTTCTTGTCTTAAGTCGCCACCTTGCAGGTTACCCCCAGCTGTTCTCGCTACCGGCGCGACCAATCCGACTGCATTTGACAATTGTGCAATGGTTCACTACTGTGGTTATCATAACTGCATTCCAACTGCGTAGCTCCGACATGGTTAACATTAAAACTGTTACATAACCTTTCTCTGCATTCACATGTCTTATAACCCTGACGATTATACAATCTCCATTGTGGTTTAAGACCTATGTTATATTTGCAAGGTTTTTATATAACCTATGGTCCGTAAGTGGGTTTTTAGGCTTAGGGTTGTGTAGTTAAGGTTTATAAACCTTGGCTTTTCTACCTTAGCTTAGGATTTAAAAATTTGTACATCACCATAATAAAATAAGAAACCATTACAACAATATTGTCACATAATGACACCAAACTCGACCATTTCCACCATGAAGAAGTAACCAATACCGAACATCGAAGAACATTGACGAAGTTGATGAAACTGAAGATAAACTGGACTTCTTGCATAATCTTTCAATCTGTAGATGTGCACTTGAGATAGGATTCAACTTGATGCCATGTGTCAATCAATGGAAACACCATGTGACCAGCCAGGCCTCGTTTGCGCCTGTGCTTCATAAATTTTGACGGATGATTTCTCCATCTTCCAGATTCCAAATGAGAAATCGTAAGAAGCTCCGGATTTAGAACAATGGACACTTTAACTTGATGCTGTTTTTGGGATGACCTGGGACTGCCCATTTTCTGCACAAGTAAAAAAAAATTTACTACATTGGATAGTCTTGGACATTAAGCAAATTTCGACTTAATATACAATATCCATTTTGGATCACACCTTCCAAAAGAAAGAACTTTTGGTCCTCCAAAATTTTTTATTACAAACATGAGTTAATGTAAAAACCATCTAGACTCTAGTTACAAACATTGACTAGGCCTACTATCAACAATTTACAAACTCACAGTTTATACATTTGGCATATAATTTGCCCATTTCAAATCCAGAGACTTGCATTCCTTGGCTCCAGGCACTCTTACTCTCTTGATGTTGTGTTGCCTCTCATGGTAGAATAAAAAAATTTCCCGTTGAATGCCCTTTTAGTTTGCAATGTCGACAAACGCATCCTTTGGAGTTTGTGCTAGCTGCACTTTTATTGGACTTTCCCATACTTTATCTGGATGTTGCAGAATCTTTGTCTCATTGTAGTAAAATTTTCCCTTAACGCTTCTATACTTGCAGTGTTGCATTATTTGTACGTGCTTTAGTCCTTACTACACCCACCTTTTTGTTGAATTCCTTCTTCTTCCAGCATTCTTCTACACAGTGTTTGTGACTTCCAAAAAAGGTACATGGATAGATCCTTTTAATGGCATTCAACATGAATTTTTGGTCTAAGGAATTACCTTCCCAATCACTATTTGAGTGCTATCTTCATTTACCATTGTGTTCTTTCAACTTTTGTGGCACGGTTTTGGATGTAAAGACCAACATTGATCTGTAATGTGACTTCTCTTCCTGCAGTAGTCACATATCGATTGGTTGAAGCCTAAGCCTTCATACTTCGGCCTCTCTTGTACTAAAATTGGCTAAATTATACCATGGCCTTGCTTTCCAAGACCTTGTCCTTCCTGGTAACCCATCTTCTCCATGAGCTTCTTACCCATTCCTTTGGTATGGTTTTCAAATGCCCCAATTTCCTACTCACTAGAAGACTCGTTCTTCTCCAATTCTTTTCTTGGTGAGGCCAGTGCATAAGAATTTTCCTTGGAAGGTGAGGAAAAACTTCCAATAGCTTCTTCTACCGACTGGATTTTTGGAGTCGTGGATAATGATGAATTATCTTCATCAACCAAATAAAGAGCTGAGACCTCCTTTGTGCTTTCAGTGGATGAACTATGAACTAATGAGATTTTTATCCTTCAACTCTTTTGCAACACTTCAATATTTGTCTGGAGTTTCTACTTTTTTTCCTCCAAGTATTTCACCATTCGCCGCAAAGAATTATTTTTCAAAGCTTCAACCTTTGTCTGGAGTTTCTACTTGTCTTCCTCTAGAGATTCTACCACCTGTAGCAAAGCATCATTCTCCTACTTGAGCTACTTGGAACTCTTTTCCATTCTTGCACTGGATGAGAACCTGCTCTGATACCAAAATATGCCCCAATTTCCTGCTCAATTTCAGTGGAAAAAGAGGCATGTAACAATTTCTAACACAATTGCGATTATTTCCTCAAATTGGAAATTCTCTAGAGAGCTCTCAAAACTTTACATAGACTTTCTTCAAGTGACTTAGTCAAATTTAGGAAAATAAAAGAGTCTTAGAATGCATACTTGGACCTCAAATGAAAACAAGAAAACATTAATATCAATGAGAATACCAATCAAACCTCCCTCAACTTGACATAGGAGTCAGATTGTCTCTATACTAAAATATGGAGTTTCAGTTACCTCATTCACTAAAATGACCCTGTGAGTGTCTCTGGAGCGCCTTGAAACCCCTGTCTAGGCTTTTCAATCACTCCATTTGGTTTTCGTATGACTCCGGAAAGCCCAAAACTGACTGGTTCATAGCTTGAAGCTTCTTGATGCCCTGATCTGGCGTAATGGTTCTCTACCTTTTGCACTCAAATAGGAACATCAACTCTTGAAATCGAATTGAGTCTGTTGCACTCCTTGCTTAGCATCTAAATACAAGTCTCAAAATCACTCTCATGCCTCTTACATGAGCATAAGGATGAATTTACAGAGTCTTAAGGTTCACTCAAATTCCCTTAAGCTAAGATAGGCATGTATGTGCTGCACTGAATGTAGAATGGCTCGATCTTGTCACCTTGTGACACTTAGGCCAGTGGTTACATGGTCATTTAATTAATAAAATAGCAAAAAATTGCAACGAAAACCCATAATTGAACCTTAGGATAAAATAATCCCATCAGCAGTCAGTTAACAGCATAAAAACATGGCATGTGAATAGTCAGTTGCTACAGTCTTGTCTCAAGCTCCCACCTTGCAGGTTAGGCCTAGTGGTTCAGGCTACCCACGCAATGAATTCGATTGCATTTAACAATTATGCAATGGTTCACTGCTGCAGTTATCATAACTGCACTCCAACTACGCGGTTCTGGTGTCGTTAACGTTAGCATTGTAACATAACCTTTCTCTGTGTTCACATGTCTTATAACCTCGACAATTATAGAATCTCCGTTGTGGTTTAAGATTTGTGCTATATATGCAAGGTTTTTATATAACCTATGGTCTGTAAGTGGGTTTTTAGGCTTAGAGTTGTGTAGTTTAGGTTTATAGACTTATATTTTTAGAACTTAGCTTAGGATTTAAATCTTTTTACATCACCAAAATAAATAAAAAAACCATTACAACAATATTGTCACATTATGACATCAAACTGGCCCATTTCCACCATGAAGAAGTAACCAACACCAGACACTAAAGAACATTGGCGAAGCTAACGAAACTGAAGTTGAATTGGACTTCCTGCACAATCTTTCAATCTATAGATATGCACTTGAGATAGGATTCGACTTGATGCCACATGTCAAGCGATGGAAATACCATGTAACCAATGAGGCCTCTTTTGTGATTTTGCTTCATAAACTTTGATGGATGATTTCTCCATCATCCAGAGTCCAAATGAGAAACCGTAAGAAGCATCAGATTCAAAACGATGGACAATTCAACTTGATCTTGTTTTTGAGATTATATGGGATTGCCCATTTTCTGCACAAGTCGAAAACAAATTCACTACATGGGACCATCTTGGTCGTTAAGAAAATTTCGACTTAACCTACAAGATCCATTTTGGATCACATGTTTTACAAAATTATTTATGATTTTTAAATTGTTTCATTTTTTTGTTTATTTAAGCTATTATTTTTTTTGTAATTTACTTATTTATATAGATGTGTATATTTTTTGTAGTAAAATGGCATCAAAGAATATCTTTGTGAATCTTTCTGGACCAAAAACTGCTAAAATTAAAGGTGGATCCTCAAAAAGAACTATCGAACGAACCAAACCTGAGCTAATAACTACAAATATATCAAGTTCTTCAAACGATAAGAAGACTATTTCATACTCAAATAAATCAAAATAAGTGAAGCTTACAAAAAACGTATGGTATGTGAAAGATAGAGAAGGTGAAAAACAGTTGCAGATATATCTATATTTTGATAACCCTAACGATAGTGGACTTTATGAGGTGCTAAGAAAAGTCATAAACATTTGTTTGATACCTGACATCGAATTTGTTTATGTACTTACAAAACTGCCCAAGTCACATGACAAGATTAAATATCAGTTATCATTCTCATTGTATGACACGACAAAGGAATCTACAAAGATGTGTAAACAAATTATAAATGACATTGCACAAGATATGGTAAATATTGTTATTTATATTTGTGTTTTACGTTATTGTAGCTCTATCATTATATTTTTATAACTTAGTTTTATTGATATATGATCTTTTGTTTAACATAATTTAATTGAAAATATTTCAATTATGTTGGGAGGCATTCCTTTCATATATCATGATATTATGAATATTGCCAGTAGTTTCTACTCAGGGTTAGAAGAAGATATGACAAAGAAGAAAAAAATAGTAATTCGTGACGCTACAAAACTACATCCAAGGGATCAAAAAAGAATGTCTATAGTGGATAAGTCTAGCAAAGGTAGACAGGTTACTTTTGAAGATGAGAAAGTTGAAACTGATGCTGAATAATATGTTTCCATTACTCAGGATGAAGAACTAAAGTTAGAAAGGACAAGAGCCATAAAAGACCAAAAGTAATAATGTCAAGGAATGCCTCTGTTCTAGTTAATGATGAGAATGTTAGGAGGAATAAAATGAAAGTTGAACATTCTCAAATAGTCAATGCCAACAATGGATATCCTAGTGAAAATTCAAAACAAAGCAAGGAAATCATTACACCAGGACCTGATTTAGAGGATGGCATTATTAAAACAAAACAAAATGTCATTCAACTTAACTTGACAAAGACAAACTTAATTGAGGTTGTTCATATATTATAGCTTAATGTGAGACAAATCTATAAACTAGGTGAAGAACAATTTAAATATCAAATAAGAAAGCCACACCACCTACATGTTCAAAACTTCAAGACATTGTTGAGATACAATCCATATGCTCATTTGGTTAATTATGTGCTTCTTGTTGATCCAGTTCAAGTTCCCGACAAAGAAGCATTTGATAAGTCAAAATGTTTTGAATACAATTATTATGTGTTTGAGGAGGAACCATTTTGTAGAAGCTCAAAGGCAATTGATGGAGGAATATGCCAATAATCCACATTTTGAAACAATGAAATGTATCATTTATTCTAGTTTATCAGATAGAGAAGCAAAGTTATTGGCATGGTATCTTAATACAGATAATGAATATATGATGTCTATGAATTTCGTCCAAAGGATTATATTTATTCATAATAAATTTGAAAAAAAATTTGGTGGAGATAAGATAAATATTATTCTAGAATTTTAAAAGGAATGTTGTATTGAAATATGGTATCAAATTGAGGATAAAATCAATTCAAAAGGAGGAAAAGTAAATTTTGATATATTTAGAAGTATTGATAGCATTTTCCAGTTGGAATTTCGAACTAGAGAGATATGGGAATTGATTAATGATATTTTTGGCATGTGTGAGAACATTGGCATTAAAAACCAGAAGGTCAAAAAGTATAAACCATTAATATATAATAACAATAAATCACGTCCTGAAATGAAGCAACTTCCAAAAAAATATGACTATCACACCATGGAGAGCATTGCAAGGAGTGAAGGATGAAAAACTTCTCAAAGAGATATTATCTCGTGTGAAGTCAAGGGAATTATCATTGGAGGAAATATCTGAGGAATTTCAAAAGTAAGTTTGTTGAATTATTTTTACTTATTTCTAGATTATAATTTTCTTTTAAATATAACATATTTTTCTTGGTAGTATTTGCTATACATATCATTATATTAACTTTTTTTACTTTATCTATTCAGTCACAAAGTTGACATGAAAATACAAGAAAAAATGGTTAAAATTTTGAATGAAGATAGTTGGGATGATGTTGTACACAACTACCCAGATTCAAGTTCTACATCAACGCTAAAATATTCTTATCTTGCATATAAGAAGGTATGTCGATTAATACATTCATTTTATTTTATAAACTTATATATATAACTATATATTTATATATTATATATATTATTATATATATATGATAATAGAAGAGAGAAGATGCAAATGGAACACCAGATAGTTTCAGAAGTTTTATTGAAAAAATTAAGATTGAAATACTGAGAAAGTAACGTCTTAAGAATGTTGAAATTGATCCAAATCTTACTCATTTCATTTGGAATGGGCTTGACACTATTCAATATCAAGTAATACAAGGTGACTGTGAAGACATTGCTAAACTCATACCTAAAAGGGATTCTTCCCTAGTTATTTCAGATATTCCCCATGGTTTCAGTATCCCAAACATTGACTATGATAGTGACGCTTATACTATCAAGCTCTTAGTAAAGTGGTTGCAAGATTTGTTGAAGTCACATCATCACCATTATGGATATTTGTGACACTTCATTCAGAGACACAATTGGCAATGTTATTAACAAGTTTCAAGGGGAAAAAAACTCAAGGATGTAGCTTACATGGTAAGACATTGAAATTGTATGTTTGATTAATGTTAAAAAAATCATTTATGTGCAAGTTAATTGAACTTTTACTATTTCATGTTATAGGCAAAAGTAAAATATTCTTAACTGTGAAGATCAACTGATTATAAATGATTTCGAGTTCATCCATATTGATAGTTAGACAAAATATGATAGCTATATGTCTATGTTTTCTAATTGGGTAGATGGAAAGAGTCGTAACCAAGTAATAGTTTATGATGCTGTTGTGAAAACAGTAACATATGAAGATAGAGAAGAAAAATGAGAGATAGTTATCATTTATCAAAAGCCACAGTCATTGGTTAACTATCTTATAAACTTATGTTCAAATGAAGGAGATTGGGTTCTGGATTTATTTTCAAGCTCAGGTAAGTTTTATTATATAAAATTGAATTTCAATATCTTCTTTCTTAATTTATATGTCATTATACTGATTTACTTAAATATTTCTTTTGTGCTTGATAATTAGCTACAACACTAGAATGTTTCCTACAAAAATGAAGAAATTGCATTGTCATTGAAAAGATCTAGTACAATGAAAATTTATTCAGCAACGACTTAATGCTTTCTTAACTGTGAAGATCAGCAGATTATAAATGATTTTGAGTTCATCCATATTGATAGTTGGACAAAATATGATAGCTATATGTCTATGTTTTATAATCGGGTAGATGGAAAGAGTCGTAACCAAATACTAGATTATGATGTTGTTGTGAAAAAACTAACATATGAAGATAGAGAAGAAAAAGGAGAGATAGTTATCATTTATAAAAAGCCACAGTCATTGATTAACTATCTTATAAACTTATGTTCAAATGAAGGAGATTGGGTTCTGGATTTATTTTCAGGCTCAGGTAAGTTTTAATATATAAAATTGAATTTCAATATCTTCTTTCTTAATTTATATGTCATTATACTAGTTTACTTAAATATTTCTTTTGTGCTTGATAATTAGCTACAACACTAGAATGTTTCCTACAAAAATGAAGAAATTGCATTGTCATTGATAAGATCCAGTACAATGCAAATTTATTCAGCAATGACTTAACGCTCTTCAATTTCTTCGAGATGCAATGCAAGAAATTGGGTTGAAGAAAGGGGATTTTAGTGAATCATGTGTGGCCAAAAAGACAAAGGAACCTCAACCACCATTATACAGAATAATTGGAAAGGCATACATTGGGAGATTCCCAGACATTAAAGATCCATTAGAAGAGGAAAATGAGCAAAATGAAGCAAAAAATATTGTGGAAGAAAACAATTATGAAACTCTAGAGGATGAAGAGGTTGGATTATGTAATATTGTTGATTAAATTTAAGTTATGCTTGGAAATCAAGCTATTAATTAGTTATACCTGTAATATTTTGAATTTGACATTTTATGAGAAAAATAAGAATTCAATTAATGTTATTATATGTTCAATATTTCTATTATGTGATTTTCGCTTTAATTTTTATGTCAATCATTATTTTTTGAAAAAAATTGTGATAATTATTATTTTTAAACATGAAATTCAATAAAAAAAAAAGCTATTATTTAACAATTTTTTGTTAATTTTTTCCTAGAAAAATTATGATTTGCATGCATTTCTAGCAAAAATTATCAAAATATGTAATTTTGTTATATTTATGTTCAAAATGTTTAATTTTATGTCAATTGTTAAAAAATATTGTTTTTTAGAGACATTATTTGATGTGCTTTTGAAAAAATAATTAACAAAATATAAATAATATAAAATATCAAAATTTAAAAACTCGACCTTAGTCTTAACGATGCAAAAAAAATAAAGAACCCTCACTAAAAAATAAATAAAGAAAAATAAAAAAATATGAAGAAGAAGAAGACCACTTTAAAAAATTGTTAAATTTAGAAAATAATTATTCACATTTAATACATCAAAAAATTTAACGTAAAAAAATAAGTCTTTTAAAAGAAGGTCCTGATGTAAAATAAACACTTTTTTAAATCAGCATGCAAATCATTAACATTCTAAAAACTAATGTACATAAAAAAATTAAGTGTAAAAAACTATGCTAAAAATAGAATATATGTATTTTATATCACCACTTTTCAAAATGGGTTGATTTTTTTGATACTGACCCATTTCAAAGTTTACATTGTTCAAAGTATTCACAGTGGAAATCACTGTAACAAACATAAGTTTTAAAAAAATTGCGTTTTGATTTTTTTGGCAATGACATGCAAAATTTTATAAAGCATTAAAGCTCTCATTAATATCATTCAATGCATAAAATTTAGTAAACATTGCAGTGAAATGAAGTTTCAAAAAAAATTCGATTGTAATTATTATTATTAAGAAAAATGAAAAAAAAAAAAAATGTAATCATATAAAGTAGGTGAAAACATGAAGCTTCTTCAAATAATTTCAATCATAATTAATAATTTTATAATATGAAAGTCAAGTTTTATGCGTATAGTTGGAACTACAACGATATTATACGATATCTTAGTGTGGAAGAAAGAAATGAAGACCTGTGGATATGTTTCTTTCATTTAAACGATGCCCAAAGATAAATAATAATATATTGAAAAATCCAAATATGCTCCCGATGCCCAAACAACTCTGCAAACAAAGAAAGGTCCCAACCCCCGATTCGCTTAGGGGAATTGTGTGTACGCCATTATTGTTTGTTTATTTCTCTCAAACTGACAGTATCCTCAAACACTTTTCCCATGAGCCCGCACATTAGCATGTACTATCAGCGTGATTCAAATCACACTGCCATGGAACATTTATGTTTTTAGTAAATGGAAACTCTAAACAAAATAAATGCAAATATTAAAGCACATTAGTAGAGAGGTGGTACTAATCTTAAATTTCCTTGAGACTTTGTACAAGCAATTTACGAAGCGTCGGCGAGGAAGATGGAGTCTATAATTTATAAAAGGAAAGTGTAATTAATAGAAAGCAAAAGCAGAGAGGCTCACCATGATTCAAATCACACTCACGAACTAAGGAAGCCATGCAACATCCAAAAATAATGTACAAAACTTTCATATAGATGGCATCTCGCTCAACGCCATTTTAATTTGTTTTTTAATTCAAATCATACTCGATCAACATTCGTAAAATTATTATTTGCTATATCTACAATGTTAAGTAGCAGAAAAAAGGGGATAATATAACATATTAACATATGTTTTTTATATTTGACACTTGATGCTTAAGCGAGAAAAATTATGTGATAAATTACTATAATTTTTTTTAATATTGGATTATAAAAGAGATAAAAATCTCAAAAGACAAAGTCAAAATAAAAACAATTTAATTTATTTTTTAAAATAAATATAAATAGAAAAGTTAATTAATGATAATATAAATTGCAAAGTGTGGAAGCATTGACAGAGTCCATGAAGACCTGAACTAACTATGACAATGTTTAACAATGGACTAATTTTATTGCATTCAATAGGTTATATCAAGCACTGACTATTGACCCAGTTTGTGAGCTCATGAGGGCCACAATATCGTGTTACAGAATGGGATAGCCCATCAGGAATGCTCAAGATATTCTTATCTCTTAGTTTTTAGGTCGTGACTCCACATGAGGGTTTTTCTAGCATGTGGTGGAATACACTCTCTTGAGTAGGACACCACCTCATGGGAGGAATCGATTTGCATTACATTATTGTTTAACTTCCTAAGGCCATAAGCATTACCATACCTAGTGCCTGAACACTTAGTTCATGGGTTAGCATATCGCCTGAACGACTAATAATAGCTATGGAATTCTGGATGAAAGCATCCCACCAATGAACGATGTGTATGACATCCCTGTTATTGGCAAGAGAGCTAGAGGCCCTTCAGTAGTCATCATGTTCTTAACTAGGACAAACAAAAGCTTTCTTGCATAAGCATGCCTAGAATTCCTTGTCCCCAAGTGGAAAATATTTTAATGCCGAGAATTCTCCCAGTGCACCCATGTCCATAGGAACGACCCCAGTATTTGAACCTCCAAGAGAATTTCCCCAACTACGTGATGAATATCAATCTTCGTGTGTTCTTTTTGTACTCTGAGAACCCAATGGGCTTGGAAAGAGTAGCCTTGTTGTACGTTCAGGAGGGATAGCACCAATTGATGCTCTAGTGAGTTGTCGTGACTTTGAAAACTTAGCTCCATCTCATTGCAAAACCACTACAACCAATCCATAGCTAAATCCATGATAAATGGGTACAATGTGCAAGAATGATACAAACCTGATAAAAGCGACTCAATCCAAGATCGAGCGAACTGCTCATAAGTTTCCAATACCTCCTTAATTGGACCATGGTAAGATCCTTCAAAGAGTCACATAGCGGAAAAAATAGACGTGAATCAAACCTTATAGCTATAATCGAATAATCCTTATCTATCGATCCTAATCATGGTAACTCCAAATTGGATACCCACACATCGCCCTATCAATATGAAACGAAAGGAGTGACATGGACTTAGGAATATTTCCCGATATGATCCAGGTGGATGTTGGTGGCCACCCACCTATCCCATTTGGACCCCCACAACTGTCTCTTTCAGTTTTTTTCAGTTTCCTAAATTGTAGCACAGTTTACTATTTTTAGCAGTTTTTCGAGTCCTGAACTTCTAGAGCCATTTTGAGGCCCTAAACGATATTTTTTCGGAAATCTCTGGACAACATTGGTCCATGCACCAATGTTGCCATTCCCAAAGTGGTATTTCTCAGATAGATCTTTCTAACGAGCTATTTTACGCGTCAAACGAAGATCGTATGCCAAAGTTACGACCCTAGGAAATTGATGTACCAATTTACCCAAACGGGGCCCACAATTTGGCGTTTCATCTTCTAGGGTTAGGTTTGGGATGTTAAAGGGTTTTCCATTGTTTCTCAACAATAAATAGGCCTTCGAGCCTCATTGTAACACAGTTCAGAGGCATGTAGCCGCCACATCTCTTCTCATAGATAAGTTACCATCACCCTAGCTAGTTTATTTCCATTTCTGTTTGTAAGTATATTTCATTATTTTACATTAATGAAATGAAGTATTATTTCCATTGCATCTCTATGTTTATGGTTATCTCTGTAATTTGTTGCATTCGTATTTAAATCCGAATCACGAGACCAACAAAGGAGGAAACATTAGAGGTCGAAAGGTTTGATAGTCAGGTGTAACATCGACAGGAATTTTCCCTACCTGAATCGCACAAAGTGAGAGTGCATCCTAGTCGGAGGATGAGTATTCGGGGTCAAGATTGCTCCCCGAGTCAAGCATGTTGATGCACAAAGGAAGCAAACCAACCCCAAATAGGTCAAAGGTCGGGGATCAGGCCTAGAAATAACAAAGTTAGGTGCACTGTTGGATATGGCTGATTTCGAATGGCCTTTGAGATCACTGCCACCTGGGATATCCATTATGGTGGAGCCCCAACTACTGTCACATGGGCCATAGGGTGGCTTCCAAATTGAGGATAAGGGGTGTGTGAAGGTAGACGGTCTTGTTACAATGATAACCAATAGTTTCCCAGAAAAATATTGTCTGTGTTAATTAATGGTTTTGGATCATTTATTATTTATGACAAAATTACAAATCATCATATAAAATAATTATTGTATTTTAAAATTATCAAAAATTAAAAAATAATTAATAAAATATAAATTTCAAGATTATAATATATATATATTAATAATATAAATACATATAATATATACATATATATATAATATATATATAATATATATATATATATATTATATTATATTATATATATTAAATATATTATATATCACCTTATAAAATGCTTTCTAATAAGTCATGGTGACCTGGCTAGAAGCACATTTACCGAGACTAATGCACAAGGAAAGCATTGAAATTCGGAAGGTACAATAAACAAGCATAACATTGGTGGTCCCTCGGCTGACCTGAGTCGAACCTAGTTAGAGTGCATTGTAGTCCAAGGATGGGTAGTCGGGGTTGGGACTACCCACATATCTAGCCGATTGATGTGCCAAGGAAGTTGGTCAACCCCGACTAGGTCAGAGGTCGGGGGTCGGGCCTGGAAATAACCAAATGGGGCCCACTGACAAATAGGGCTGAATCAAAATGTTGTTTTAGCTCACTTCCAGCTAGCTTGTCCACGATGGAATACCACCAACTATTACCATGTGGCCCAATAAAAATATAAAAAAAATAATTAATAATAATATAAATTAATAAATTATATATTTAATGCTTTATTTATATTTCTAAATATTTCTGAGAATTAATCCTTAGCATAAATTGGATGTATCGATGAGGGCCCACTCTAAGAAAAAATTACAAATCAACATAAAATATAATTTTAATTTTAAAAGTTAATACCAATATAAAATATAGTTAATAATAATTTTTAGTGCAAATATATATATAGTAGGAATTAGTGATGTGGTTGGAAGCAGCTTCCCCGTGACTAGTAGACAAGGAGAGCATCAGAGGTTGGAAGGTCCAATAGCCCGCTATAGTGGGTAGTCAAGGTCGGGACTGCCCACAGCTCCAACGACTTGATGTACCAAGGAAGTGGGTTGATCCCGACTAGGTTGGAGGTCAAGGGTTGAGTCCAGAAATAGAAAAATAAGTCGTGCTGATGGATAGAGACAACTCTGACTAAAATTTTAGCTGACTGCCACCTATCATGTCCATGCCAGTAGAGCACCAACTACTACCATGTGGCCCAGTAGGAATATAAAAATCTAATTCACATGCAAAGTGTCGAGGCAAGTCCAACTTCCGACTTCTTGTCAGCCTCTGCACCCATGATAATATAATATGAAAAAGGATTAAAAACCTAAAAGTGGGTTTAATTGGGAGTCCCTCCACCATAATCGGAACTGTTGCAGTTAAGAGTTAAGAAAGAAATGAATAACCAATGCTCGACCCCAACATCAAGTCGGGCCTCACCTCTAGACTACTCCATTCAAGCTTACTCGGTTAAAAGATGAAAACTGATTTTAATTAAGAATCACACCATGGACATCACTTGTCAATAAACCATTACTATATCAATGTCATAATATGTTGTCTGCACATGTTGTATAATGTACTTGTTTGGATAGTAATACCCAACACCCTTCGTGGTGCAAATAATCATTATGAAATAAGCTCAAGCCCTCTGCACCAATAATAGTGTCAATAAATATAATTTTTAAAAAAAATGTGTTCCCTAATGTACACTTTAGGTGTTATTTGTTTAATTTTTAGTCAAGACAAGATTAATATTTAAAAGACACTTCTGGTCATCAAATAAATTTTTAGGATTTATTTTTAACTATTTTTCAAACATTTAATATTTATTTTTACCTGTTATTTATTAGTATAATTGATTTTTGATAAAGAATAGCAAATGATCTCAATAATATTTGAATTTTGAAAAGTTTTAAATAAGAAGCTTCAAATGTTTTTCATGCTTCATTTCCTCTTAAATCTCAGCACTATAAAGAAACAATAAAAAAACGGTAACTCTACCAACCTAGCTACAACCTATGGGAATAGGAAAAGTACTCTAGTATGTAGTTCACATTCACCTTTAACTTCACCATTCACGAGCCACCTCATGGCACAAGTAAAATTCGCGATATTTTCGCCCCTTTCAATGGTAACTATTCCAATTTATATTTTAAAGAGTATTATCCACAAATAAATAAAGTAGAAAAAATCTAATATTTAGAGGAGTAACGATATGGCTCATGGGAATAAATGAATAAATAAAGTACGTGAGTAGAAAAATTCTAATATTTAGAGGAATAACGATATGGTTTATAGCAACAAATGAATTATTAATAAGATAGTTTTTAGGGATTCAAATATTATGGCTGTGTATAGCCACGTCATGCTACAAGTAAATTTTTTTATATTTTCTCTCCTTTTAATAGTAACTATTCCAATTTATATTATAAAAGTTATTATCCACTTATACATAAAGTACAAGAGTAGAAAAGTCTAATATTTAGAGGAGTAACAGTATGACACATGCGAATAAATAAATAAAATATGTGGGTAGAAAAAATATAATATTTAGAGTATTAATGGTATGGCTTATGGGAATAAATGAATTATTAATAAGATAGTTTTTAAGGATTCGAATATTATACCTATGTATAGTATAGTATTAGAGACGAATACTCTGGTTTGAAATATTATACCTATAGAATTTAAGCGAACATTCAATAAAAACCATGTGATTTATTATTAAAATTTGTAATTTTTTTTGACAAATTTCATCAATTTAATCATATATATGTAAAAAATAGGTGAATTTTTAACCAAATGGATTTTTTTAAAGAAAATGTCCAAAAAAGAGCCAATTAACGAAATTTTGCCCCTAAAATTTTACCTAATTTTAAATTGTGCCGAGCCTTGGAGTCTCACAACCATTATGCCAATCAATAAGATGAATAAGGCATGTTTGATCTCTATGTTGTCTATCATGGACATTCCATTGGACAATTAATCACACTAAATCTACTAAAATATATCTAGAAGTTTGAAATCTACACTATGAGGATTATATTTCTCTTAGATGACTAGATTCATTAATATTTTTCATTGCATATGTATGCAAATTATAATTATACAAAAAATAGAGAACAAATAGAACAATCATTCAAAAACTAAAATAACAAAATATATGACCTCGGAAACCCTTTAGGGAGAAAAAAACAACTAGAAGGTAAGGTTGCTTTGTTATCTCTCTCTAAATGGAAATGGATGCAAGTACAAATGAGTGAGACTTGTGGCTCATAGGCTACTATAGTATATAAATGCTCTCTGTCTTTTCTCTTTCTTTATCCACTCTTAGCTACTCTACTCATCAATAAACACAATTCACTCAAATAGAATGGAACCCATTTTAATCTTACTGGTCTAGTTATAACGCATTCTAATAGCCTACTCGTGGTTAAGTTTGACTCCTTCAAATCTTAACTACAGTTACAGTATTGACTCTTTTATATTCGTCTTCATCATGATCATGTGGTTAGCGCATTTTCCAAGAATGTAGGTAGATGTGGCACCCTCTTGAATTATGGTGGTCAATTTTGATATATCAACTTCCAAAAGGCATAACTATCTCATATGAGCTCTAATTGAGGTAATTCTTGTGTTGTCATTCAAAAGGTATCAATGTGTAGATTATATAATCTATTCCAATAGTAAGGTTAGGACCACAAAAAATGGTCATTTAATGCCTCATAATGTCTTTAAAAAAATTTCACCCGAATTTTCCACACTCAGACCACCAGTAAAAATGATCCTATGAGTCGATTCCTTCACTTTTTCCGTTTTCATAGCATTAATAATGATGGAAAATAATATAATTATCTAATCTATATTATACCTCCTCATTTTGGGAGGCTTTTGGTCCCAAAAAATTGTTATTGAATGTTCAAAGTGAGGAAATTTTTCCTCTACCTTGTCCCCGAAGTACCATTTAGCCTTGCTTGGAAGTTATCCCTTCAACACAATCTGCCAAATTTCATGCCACCCATGTATTCTAGTTTTAGACCTCTTTTGCAAAAATATATCCTTTATTAACTTTTCTCGAGCATCTAGTGTCAAATCCTGTACATAATGTAGGACATTTTCCATTTCCTGTACCAACATGGAAGTCTCATAGAGTTTAAGATGCATTGCATTCACCACTAAGTAAATGTGCATCGATTTGCAAGTAAACGACCCATGTTCAACTCTTCGAGGCTTCACCTATAAGCTCGTAGATAGGATATACAAGCAATAAAAGAACATCCCATCACCAACTCTAGCCTCTGGAGTTTTGGTCTTTGGAATCGATTTGCAATTAAAAGACTCGTTGTTATCAACTCTTGGAGGCTTCACCCATAAGCGCGTAGATAAGATATACAAGCAATAAAAGCAAGTCCCATCATTAACTCTGGCCTTTGGAGTTTTGGTGTTTGGAATCAATTTTCAAGTAAAAGAACCATGTTCAACTCTTGGAGGCTTCACCAATAAGATCGTATATAGCTTATATAAGCAATAAAATCAAGTCACATCACCAAATCTAGCCTTTGGAGTTTTTTTGTCTGTAATCAATTTGTAAGTAAAAGACCCATGTTGAATTCTTGGAGGCTTCATCCATAAGCTCGTAGATAGGATATACAAGAAATAAAAGAAATTCCCACCACCAACTCCAACCTTTGGAGTTTTGATGTTTGGAATCAATTTGCAAGTAAAAGACTCTTGTTCAACTCTTGGAGGCTTCACCCATAAGCCCGTAGATAATAGGTACAAGCAATAAAAGAAAGTCCCATGACCAACTTCCACCTCTAGAGTTTTGGTTTTTGGAATCGATTTGCATGTAAAATACCCATGTTCAACTCTTGGAGGCTTCACCTATAAGCCCATAGATAGGATATACAAGCAATAAAAATAAGTCTCGTCACCAACTCCAGCCTCTAGATTTTTTGTGCTTGGAATCGATTTGCAATTAAAATACCCATGTTAAACTCTTGTAGCCTTCACTCATAAGCCCGTAAATAAGATATATAAGCAAGAAAAGTAGGTCCCATCACCAACTTTGGCCTCTAGAGTTTTGGTTTTTGGAATAGATTTGCAAGTAAAAGACCCATGTTCAACTCTTGGTGGCTTCACCCATAAGCTCATAGATAGGATATACAAACAATAAAAGCAAGTCCCATCACCAAATTTGGCCTCTACAGTTTGGGTGTCCACAATCAATTTGCAAGTAAAAGACCTGTGTTCGACTCTTAGAGGCTTCACCCATAAGCTCGTAGATAGGATATATAAGAAATAAAATCAAGTCTCATCACCAACTCTAGCCTCTAGGGTTTTGGTGTTTGGAATCGATTTGCAAGTAAAATACCTATGTTTAAATCTTGGAGGCTTCACCCATAAGCCCGTAGGTAGGATATACAAGAAATAAAAGCAAGTCCCATCACCAACTACGGCCTCTGGGGTTTTGGTGTTTGGAATCAATTTGCAAGTAAAAGACATATGTTCAACTCTTGGATGGTTCACCCATAAGCCTGTAGATAGGATATACAAGCAATAAAATCATCTCCCATCACCAAATCCAACCTCTGGGGTTTGGCTGTTTGGAATCAATTTGCAAGTAAGAGACCCATGATCAACTCTTAGAGGCTCCACCCATAAGCTCGTAGATAGGATATATTAAGAAATAAAAGCAATTCCCATCACCAACTCCGACCTCTGAAGTTCTAGTGTTTGGAATCAATTTGCAAGCGAAAGAATCATGTTCAAATCTTGGAGGCTTCACCTATCAACCCATAGATAGGATATACAAGCAATAAAAGCAAGTCTTGTCACCATATCCAACCTCTATAGTTTTGGTGTTTGGAACTGATTTTGCAAGTAAAAGACTAGTATGATGGTAGATTGAGCTTATAGCAATTATTAGCAACCTTTTCCAATGTCTCAAAAGGACCATAGTGTAAAGCCTTGACTTTTTTTTCCCTAAGACCATGTAGCCTCTCCTTATTCAACAATAACCATCCTTTGCCTCCCACCTTTAACGACCTCTTTGTTTTGTACTAATCCATCCTCGCCTTGTATTTTGACTTCTACAATGTCTCATATGCATTTTCTTTTCAATGATTTTTTATTTCCTTAAAGAATCCCCTTTAATACCCCCCTCACTCCTTCTAAACTATGGTCGTGACTACCTGCAGTAACAAATAATTATCGTGGCTCTCAACTCTCAAACAACATGACATGAAAACACAACAGGACTTGATCAAAGAAAACATAAAAAATGTGAATAAAAACACACACACTAAATATATTAGAAATAAAGATCATTACATATATGGCCTATCATCCTAGTTTTACATTTGGATTAGTAGCCTTGATATTTCCCAAGCTACCCATTTAAGACAAAAAAATCGTTATTTATTTTAGACATGAGGAATAACTTCCTCTTGCAATGTATTCATTCTAGAGGCTTCATATTTTACAAAAATAAAAGGAAATTGTATCCTCTTTCACATAATTACATGCTACTCCTTCCATAATCAAATTTGGTTTGGAGTGGGGTCTATGCCACTGCATCATACACCCACGCCCAAAAATATTCATGCTCTTGATAATGTGTTGTCATTGTTGCATTTCATTCATATCCATCTTTCATCTTCTTTCTCCACATGTATCTCTGAGTGAGTAGAAACCAAGCCTCATTGACGCTGCACCAAGCTCTCTCCCCCACTCAATATTTTGCCATCATTGGCTCACCTCCTCTAGAACCTTCTTAATCTCCCTCTTCCTATTGCATGCTTTCTCACCTCCCTCAACAATTATACCCATAATTGCAATTGTAGAATTTTTGCAACAACTTCTACCCAACCATAGATGGAATTTCTTCTCCTTTATTCTATAGGAAATATTTCCATGCTCTGATACCACTTGAAAAAAACTGATTATGGGGGTTTTTCAATTTGATCCCCAAATGATTTAATTCCATAATTACGGGGGTTATGGGCCCACTAAACCTAGCATTTTTTTATCATCCTTATGCAACAATGAGTTCACCCTCCACTAAAATTCCCAAAATTTATTCCTTCATCCTTTTTCCTCTCTTGACTGCTTCATATTTCTTCTCAGTGCACATGTGCTTTAGCGTGGCCAACGTTCTAACTTGTTATGTGCACATTTCCCTCGTTTGTGCTTATGGGTACCACTTAACTTCAGGGTTGGGACTACGAGCTAGTAACCCCTTTTATTTTCTCCACGACTGTTTTTTGGTCAATTTAAGGTCTTAAATTGCGAACATAAATTATCGAACAGAGTTAGTAAACTGATGAAGTGTGGTGCACAATATGTGCTTAGTTAACCTTGTTTCTTACTTCGTTGAGTATGTTTTTGTATTGCTTTGAGGGTTTTTTCTTTTATGCCTAATTATTTTAATGGATGCTAAGTATAATTGAGCAACTAAGTCTAATAGATGTTTAATATAAAAACTAATTTCTAAGAAGGAAGAAAGGGAAATGTACTTCAACTAATTTAATTTACATAAAATCAAATCAAGAACATGAATAGTTAGTCTAATCTAGGCCGACACTATGCCTATGAAAAGTAGAGCATTATTCTAGATAAAATTGTATTCATTGATAAGATGAAAATGAAATCACTTCCTATCCTATCCTTCAAAACTCTTGATCAAAAATAAAACTAATCCTATTCTATGAAATGAAAGCAAGCAATATAAAAACAATTATGATCTACTGCAAGCTCAAATACTATTGTAAACGTTCAATATAGGAAGAGGTCGAAATCATCTTCTTGAAATGACTTAAGCAATTGAGTATACATTTTATGCGATATAAGAAAGCATAATAAAAGCATGGAAATCAAAACTTGCACCTACTATCTAATCTAATGCCTCTTAGGCAACCCAAATTGGAGGAACTACCTTCTTGGAGTTGCTGATCATGAGATTACACAATAGATGAAAGCTTAATCTAAAAAGCATGACAAAAGCATAAGGAAAGAAACTAAATCATTGTTTATTCTTAATGCCTTAAGAAACCAATATTGGAAAATAGCTGAGTGTTACCTTCTTGAGAAGCTCTTTAGAAAACATAGGGTTAAATAGTGAATGTAAAGCTGAATTTAAGAAAGCATTGTAAAGACATGTGAAAGAAAACTAAGTCACTGTATTATCTAATGCTTTAAGTAATCCAATTTTAGAAAACAGATAAAACACAACTTTTTTTAGATGCTCTAAGGAAACATAAAATTACACAGTGAAGTAAATGTACATTTGAAAAATAAAATAACATTTGTAATGGAAAGCTAAACTATTTGCATGAATCAAAGTAAAACAAACTAATTAATCTTACAAATTTACAAAGGGATGCACATGGTTGATGGGGGCCCTTGCATTGTCCAATAGCATTCCAAATCGCAAAACTCACATTATAAAATTAAATAATAGAAAAGAACCTTCTTTATTGATAAACTGACAACTTTACACAATGGAAATCTATACTCCTAATATCATTAAATCAATAACTCATCACTTTACATCCCATTCCATCTCAAACCTTGTTACAAAACATTATGTAATTCTTTCTCTTCTTCTCCTCCTTTTCACACTCTTTTCCCCCTTATGATGGGAGAAAACTTCTCCTATTTATACAGAAAGATGAGAAGCTATCTCATTAATGAGTGTCCATGAATCTCTCCATATATCTCTAAAGTTACATTCAAAATAGGAAATGATAAGGCACATGTCTTCTTAGAGTTTCAATACAAATAGGAAATGAGACACATATCCTTATGATCCCATAATCTTCTCCACTCAAATTTGAATTTGGTTTTGGAAGGCCACATAAAGGTATTTTAGAAGCTTCCTTTTGACCTACACATGTCAACAGTCTCATCCCACTTGTTTGGTATAAGCAAATGCACATTATTTTCTAATTGTTAACCATAAATTCATTTAAAAATGCTAAGAATTAATAAAGTTTGTAAAAACATAAATGTGACCCAATAATGATAATGGTAAGGTAAATGTAATGAAATGGAGGTAAATGTAATGAAATAGAGGTGGAGTGAAAGTGACAATATGGAAATATAATTGAAAATGTAATGGAAGTGAATGAAAATTTCAAGGCCCAACATACCCCCCAACTGAAGCTATTGCATGTCCTCATGCAATATATCACATTCATTATTTTTTATCCTTGAGCTTTAGCTTAACTTTGCATGATATCATTTGATAACTCCATACTTTTGCAAAGTCTTTTGGTTGAATTGCAACATGGTTGGTTCTTTTTTTACTTTCATATTTTGTTGTTGCATCCATTTTTGATCTTTTAACTTTTCATAATGATAATTTGATTATTGTTGTAAAGTATATCTTTATTGGATTGCATCATAGTTGGTTCTTGTGTGACAACCATGATTGTGTTTGTATCCAATTATCTTTTTAATACTTTTGACAAGCCTTTGTATGCTCATAACAATAATGTAATAGTTAATATCTTTTGAAATTATATGGGCTTTTGAATGTGATATGAATATGGCAAAATATGAATATGAATGTATCCCCCCCTCAACTAATGATATTTGCAATTTTATGAGATGAGGAAGAGAAATGACTTTTTCCAAAAATTATCATTCTAGCTTTTCAAGAAATTTTATAGTAAAAAGTTAGGAAATAACATAACTTAACTTAACCTTTGGAAATGGATGAGCTGCATGTGTGGTGGCTACAAAATTCTAATCATAATCTTCTTCAAGTGGCTAGACAAATCATGGAGAAAAGAGTCAAGATGAATTTTTATTGTTTTTATTAAAACTTGTTGAATTTGGTGCAGAATGGTGCTGGTTTTGTTTCTGTCATTTGATTCCGCAACTGTTATTTATTTTTGTAGCTATTATTGGATTCTGCAGCTGTCAGTTGATTCCTCAACTACATGTCTTCTACATTTGCTCCAAAATTCTAAAAATGATAGTCTTCATGTCTTCAAAACTCACTGGCACAATTCCTGCTATGTGAATAGATGTTCTGATGTCGAACATAGCTGGAAATTATTGACTTAGTGGCCATTAATGGATAACACTAGTCAACATGAGAACTCTCACTATTGATGACAATGAGAGTCAAAATGTTCAAAAACATCTTTCTAAGTACAAATAATTTTGTTGTTGTCGAGTATCTAGAAGATCTGATGAACCAGGGACATTGATGTATTCCCATTGTTTGTCCACATGAGGGCTTGCCCTTAAGGCATGCAAGCCTGAAGGTGTTTTTGCAAGAATTTTAGGCTCAAAGGATTATGGACTCAATAATTTGCATTGAAGTAGGGTTTATTTGTGAAATGAAAAGGATAAGAACGGTAAATGAAAATGGAAGATGACAATGGAAAATAATAATGAAAATGGGCAATAAGCATGTCAGTGAGCTTCTTGCTTTTATTTGTGGGTCAGGAGTAGACAAAACGTAATGGGAAGTGTATGTGAATAAAGGAAAATGAACAACTGACTCTTGCTAGGAAAAATGACTGTGGCTTGCTTTGAATTGCTTGGTTGGATTTATAATTCAAGAGGGAGGAAAGGTAATGGTTTTGATGGATATGGACTTAGACTTGTTCTTATGTTTCTCACCGATTCGGTCCTTTGAAGACAAATTGTGCACAAAATTAGTTTTCTTCAATGGTCATTCGATCATCCCAAACCTGCAAAAAAACTTGACATAAAAAACATAAGTGTCTTCAAAAATAAATGATAAATTCCTATCTGATTCTTACAAAAAATGTCAAATGAAACAGACTAAGGAAAATCGAAAGTGTTATATTCAGTCCAATTCATGATATCGATAACAATCCATTTTTAAGAAATAACCATGAAAAACAAATTAATACCCTGTTGTCAGATGATTTCATGCACTGTGCTTAGCAAAACGATTGGCATCACAAGATTCGTTGTGTCCTGCAAGTTAAAAATTCATAGAAAAATACACAACAACAATATTAATGCCAAATGTTCAGAAATCATTTAAATAATTTTCCAATTGTTTCGCAAGCCATTATTGAACATCCCAAAAGAACTAGAGAACTAAGGTACAATGTTCAACTATCCACGTGCAATCTCGGATAGATAAGCTGGCACAAGAGTAATAGCTAATTTGATTCCAAATCCATCAAGTAGATGGGTCAATACCATTAATAGTATAACTGCATCACGCAAGTGAAAGTCAAGATCAGTAAACTATTTAAAGGATGAAAGAGACGGGAGTTTAAATCGATTTGGATTATTTTATCACATATCATATGGATTAAATGCCACAACAAAATTTCATTTTGAGTTGTATTCTTCCACTTTGATGAAATCGTTCATTGTGTATATATAAAAATTGTTTTTTCTTCTCACATAGATAGCAAAATAGGGCTATGAAGAACCATAAAATTCTCTCAATTGGTTGTAAAATCCACAAAATGGTTTCTGGGTTACCTAATTTCTCCTCTTGCGGAAAGAATCCACGTCTTGGATTTTTCTAATTCACCCTGTTTTATTCAGAAAATGCGTTTTAAAATAGTTTTTCAAAACAATTACGTTTTTTATACATGTTCCGGCAACCAAAATCAATTTTTGGTGGTTGCATTTTTTATTTGTAGGTTTTGAAGGTTGGGCTTGTGGCTGCATGGATGTCTTCTAGCAAAGGTAAAGGGAATATCCAACTATATCAATCGTCATATATACAATTCCGGGGGACTCAATATCTGGAATGAGATAAAAGATGGGACAACGCTCTAAAGAAATCGAACCAGTGTGTCTTGATCATGAAGTTACCAATCCAAAGATCTGCCCAAGAAATCTAATCGCATCATTTTTGTATCCCTGCAGAAAACTCATGCATTATAGAGGTAAGGATCATCATTTTTGCACATGGATTTGCATGTCTTGCAGCATTCTTTAGAGGTTTTGACTTTCAAATCATAACCCCCAATTGACCGCATTTCCCAGAACTCCTAGTGTTTAACGCTGCTACAACATTGTTTAGGCGCAAATTAAGATGGAGTCTATCAACAGATTTGCAGTCACCATACATGTAGCTGGTATTGAAGGATTTGAAGAGCTTCGTGGTTGTTGTTTACGTTTGGTTGCTTTTGTTTTATTTGTTTTATGTGTTTTTTATTTTTTTAACATAAAAATTCTTTTTTTGATCCTCTAAATAACACAAAGCGCAGGAGGAGAGCATACTTGAGAAATTATTAATTGATTGATTTTATTTTTTTTAGATGTAAGAAATAAGGTCTCCTATTTACACTTCCCCGGCAATGGCACAAAAATGTTCAGTCAATTTAATGTCTTAAATTGAGAACATAAATTATCAACCAGGGTTAGTAAACTGATGAAGTGTGGTGCACAATATGTGCTTAGTTAACCTTGTTTTTTACTTCGTTGAGTATGTTTTTGTATTGTTTTGAGGGTTTCGTCTTTTATGCCTAATGATTTTAATGGATGATAAGTGTCAATGATAAACAAAGTCTAATGGATGTTTAACATAAAAACCAATTTCTAAGAAGGAAGAAAGGAAATGTACTTCAACTAATTTAATTTGGATAAAATCAAATCAAAAACTTGAATGGTTAGTCTAATCTGGGTCTGCACTGTGTCTATGGAAAGCAGAGGATTATTCTAGATACAATTGTATTCATTGATAAGATGAAAATGAAATCACTTCCTATCCTCTCCTTGAAAACTCCTCATCAAAAATAAAACTAATCCTATTCTATGAAAGAAAGCAAGCAATATAAAAACAACTATGATCAGACATGCTCAAATACTCTTGTGAACATTCAATATAGGAAGATGTCGAAATCATCTTCTTGAAATGACTTAAGCAATTGAGTATACATTAAATGTGATATAAGAAAGAATAATAGAAGTAAGGAAAGGAAAACTTGCAGCTACTATGTGATCTAATGCCTCTTAGACAACCCAAATTGGAAGAACTACCTTCTTGAACTTGTTGATCATGAGATTACACAATAGATGAAATCTTAATCTAAAAAGTATGACAAAAGCATAAGGAAATAAACTAAATCATTGTTTATTCTTAATGCCTCGAGCAACCAATATTGGAAAATAGCTTAATGCAACCTTCATGAGAAGCTCTTGAGAAAACATAGGGTTAAACAATGAATGTAAAGCTGAATCTGAGAAAGCATTTTAAAGACATGTGAAAGAAAACTAAGTCACTGTATGCTCTAATGCTTTAAGCAATCCAATTTTAGAAAATATATAAAACACTACTTTCTTGAGATTCTCTTAGGAAATATAAAATTACACAGTGAAGTAAACCTACATTTGAAAAATAAAATAACATTTTCAATGGAAAGCTAAACTATTTGCATGAATCAAAGTAAAACAAACTAATTAATCTTACAAATGTACAAAGGGATACACATGGTTTATGGGGGGCCTTCCATTGTCCAATAGCATTCCAACTCACAAAAATCACATTCTAAAATTCAATAATAGAAAAGAAACTTCTTTATTGATAAACTCACAACTTTACACAATGGAAATCTACACTTCTAATCTCATAACATCAATAGATTTTCACTTTACATCCCATTCCATCTCAAGCCTTGTCACAAAACATTCTGTAATTATTTCTCTTCTTCTCCTCTTTTTCACACCCTTTTCACCCCCTATGATAGGAGAAAATTTCCCCTATTTATACAAAAAGATGAGAATCTATCTCATTAATGAGAGTCCATGAATCTCTCCCTATATCTCTAGAGTTACAATCAAAATAAGAAATGATAAGGCACATGTCTTCTTAAAACTTCAATACAAATAGGAAATGAGACACATATCCTTATGATTCCATGATCTTCTCCACTCAAATTCGAATTTGGTTTTGGGAGGCCACATAAAGGTCTTTTAGAAGCTTCCTTTTGAACTACACATGTCAGCAATCTCATCCCACTTGTTACATATAAGCATATGCACTTTATTTTCTAATTTTTAACCATAAATTCATTTAAAAATGCTAAGAATTAATAAAGTTTGGAAAAACATAAATGTGACCCAATAATGATAATGGTAAGGTAAATGTAATAAAATGGAGGTAAATGTAATGAAATAAAGGTGGAGTGAAGGTGACAATATGGAAATATAAGTGAAAATGTAATGGAAGTGAATGATAATTTCAAGGCCCAACAACTGCCAACTGGTTCAAGGCTCGACCAAACCAACCTTGTTGCACCCAAGTCATGGATTAGACTAGTAAGATCCCAATAGTGTCATTATAGTGCTACTCTCCATGCACTATCGAGAAATGCATAGTCATCCCTTCTTTATTATGCACTCTTGCCTATACTTCATCCCTCCCTCTTGGATGGGGACCACTCAATTGGCCTTGCATGCTTGATGACCTTCGACCGATTTTTCAATGCGCTAATTGCTTCCCTCTAAATTGTGGCCATGAGTACTTGTAATTAAAAACAAGTATAGTGGCTCTCAACTCTTGAATGAGACATGACAAGGATTTTTAAAAAAAAACACACAAAAATGCGAATAAAAACACACACACTGAATATGTTGAAAATAAAGATGATTACATATATGAACTCTTAGGGCTTGATAACCTCTCAACAAACCCCATCAATTTTAAAGATGAGGAATAAATTCCTCTCACCGCGTATGCCTTTTAGAGGCTTCAGATTTTACAAAAATTAGAGGAAATTATGTCATATTTCAAAGAATTCCATGATACTCCTTCTAGAGCCTTCCATAATCAAATTTGGTTTGGGGTGGAGTCTACGTCGATGCATCAATGTCACATAGGAACCCAAGGTGACATGGACCAGTATAATGATGACATGGTAGTGCCACATGGTAGTACCATAATAGCATGGACTCGAGTAAAGTTGATGTAGTAGTTCAATAAGGCCCATACGTCGGTGCCATGTTTCAACCCAATGTTGATGTAGCCTTATCAAATTTGTCAAAATTCAAGAAGGCATAACTTTCAATCTGAGAGTCATATTGAGATAAAAATTGTATCATCAGTAGGCTATCGATGATCTGAACTTGATGGTGGAATTGTTTTCAAGTTTTAATGACATTGGAAATGGTGAAATTTTATGATACCATCTTCATAACAGACCTTGGAGGTCGGGCAAATTCAATAGGTAACACTTCCTATAGCTCAAATTATACAAGGGGGTTGGAGGGAGTGTGATAGAATAGTATCAGAGTTTATTTTTAGGCTAGTAAGAAGGAAAATAAAATTTTGGGTGCCCGGTAACCTAAGTAAGTCAATGAGAGAATTAGGTATGTGGAAATTACTTATAGATTAATTAATCTAGATCCCTTTCAACTCCCCACAATATACCCAAGGAAGATAACAATACGCTCTGTAAATTGTCATGGATATTCCTTTGAAAATTTTGTCAATATAAATCTTCAAAAATATATATATGGAAATAAACTTACATGATGAGAGTTTATTTTTCCATATATTTCTAGATGTGTTGATTAATTTTTATTGTTGTAACACCCTCATCCCACATCTACCTAAGTAACTGGACAACCAAGGTAAATGTTTGAAAACAGGCTACTATGATCTAATTCAACCTCCTAAGTCACCTTAAGGAAGTGGAATCAACGGAAACACACCACATAGACCTTCCACATCAGCAACAGAACACCTAGGACCCATCCCAACTACTCGCGTAACCATCCACTAAGACCAACTAATGTTTTAGTGCATCAAACCCCCGGACGCTCCCTTTATATGGACAACGATGCATTTGGGAGGCTCCAGAGTCTCCCACAGTAGGGGCTAGGGAGCTTCTGCGGACTTTTCCCCTAGTGTTGTGCCCACGACTCCAGGATTTGTGCCACTTTCTCAGGCCCAGAGTCTAGGTCATTTCCAAAACTCAATGATACCTATAGAAATAAATTTACACAACAAAACAATGATACATTTGCAAAAACATTGACAAGGACTAGACTAGACCCCTACTAGCCATGATAGGGATTTCATCAAACATGTCACAAACATGAAAGCTACAGGGCTTAACAACATAACTGAACATAGGGGTCTCATACTTATCTGAGATTCACTATGAAGCACTGATGCGTCAACACATTAGCTGTAATTTCATCTATTAATCCATATATACATTGTTCATTTATTTACAAGTAGAACACATGATGAGAGCCATACATAGCCACTGTCATAATATATATTCATAACAAGCATAATAACAACATAAATACCAAGGAAACAATAGCCATATAATCCACATATGAACCAATATAATACTCATGAAATAACAAGGAGAAATAACCTCATATTAATGAATGCAATGACCAACCAAGTTTGGGACTTCCATGAACCACCCGACCATAGATTGGTTGAACCAAATATTTCTTTCATACTATCACCCCCATGCCATATTCCAAGCATGAATGTGGGACTTAAAACCAAACTCAACCAGGGCTTCCCGAGGCTACACCACCTCACCCTCATCAATAGAACTAGGATTTACCACAATATATGCTGGATCACTAGGCCATAAAACAAGTCTGGAAGCCATTGTATTTCTCTGCCTACGTCATGATGAATTACACTGTCTCCTAGTCTCTAGGCATTACCGCGGATCACTAGGCCCTAACCGAGACTCAACCCTCTAAGATTTACCATATATCTTGTTATTCACCAGCAAGGATTCCTGCGCCTAATCAAGGGAAACCACCTCTAAGATTTACCATATATCCCACCATTAACTAGTCAAGGATTCCTAGGCCCACCGAGGCACACAATACCTGTCTTTACCACAACCGACAGTCTAGTTCAAGGATCAGTAGGCCAGTGCCTTTATCGCAATCTACAGTCTGGTTCAAGGATCACTATGCCATGTGTTATTTCTTTCAGAGATCTACCTCACTCAGCTTCGAATCCATCCAACAATCCAGCTCAACCAAAACATGAGAACCCCATCACACCATGGCTATCTGAAAATGGCAAGGCTAGGTTGAAAACACTCTCACACCTCGCAAAACCCGTGCAATGACAGTAAAAAACCACATGAAATACCATGCATGCCAAATCTAGCAAGGAAATCAAACATGCAAATCAATACCTACAAAGAATCATGTTGTAGCTGCTCGATCCTTCTCTTCTTTTCTTGCTCCTTCCTTCCTCTTCCCTTCTTCTTTCCTTCTTTTCCTTTCTTAATCCAATGCCAAAATGTTCCAAGAAAAATCTATGTGTCCAAGAGTGAGAGAGAGAGAGCAACGAGAGAGATACAAAAATGAATTGACGAAAGTTTACATTGACCAAGCCTCGCACTGAACCTCAAAATCCTTTTTATTAATAAAGCCTCTATTTTCTTCATTTTCCATTATTTTCCTTCATTTTCCTCCTCAAATGCAGCCAGTGGCCTTTCACTTTACTTTTATCCTAATTTCCATTATTTTCATAAATAAATGTGCCAAAAATGTCATTTTTCCTTTCCAAAGCCTTTGCCATTGCGTTTGTGAATTTCCTTAGGCATAATAAACTGAATGGAAACCCACTAGGATGTTTTTTTGAACATTCAACTTGGAATACACGTCCCATGACCTTGGTCTTATTTTTTCCTTTATTAACTTTTACATGTAATTTTGACAAGGGTTGTTACAATTGCATATGTGTTGAGATTATAAGTATATAGAAAATATAGAACAATTAGAAAAACCATTAACACACCATAATAATACAAGATATAACCTCAGAAACCCTTTTGAGAGAAAGCACATCTGGAAAGTGAGGCTTCCTTGCTCTCTCCTTCCTTGAATAGAAATGGATGGAAGTTCAAAGGAGTGAGACTTCTGGCCCATTCATTGTTATAGTATTGAAGCCCTCTATGTTTTCACTCTCTATATCCATATTTAACAGCTCTGCTCATCTATGGAAGAAAATGCACTAGAATAGAATGAAACCCCTTTTCCTCCTACTGGCCTAGTTACAACACAACTGCATAGTTTACTAGTGGTTAAGTTTAAATTCTTCAACTCTTAATTAGAGTTTCAATTTTGAGTCTTCTAAAGTCTTCTTCATCATGACCCCATAACGAGCCCATTTTCCATGAATGGTGGGGTATCCTCTCGAACTATAGTGGTCAATTTTGATAGGTCAACTTCTGGAAGGCGTAACTTTCACATATGATCTCTAATTGACATGATTCTTACACTATTGGAAAGGCATTGATGTCTAGATTATGGAATATAGCTCCATCGTAAAGTTGTGACCATAAAAGGTGGTCATCTAAAGCCTCGAAATGACTCCTATAATTTTCAACCTAATTTTTTACAAAACTAAGACCACCAGTTAATATAATCTTATGAACTAATTCCTCTACTTTTTCCTCTATAAAAACATCAAAATAAATAAGAATATTTAAATCAATATTTATACTATTTTCCACAACTTATTCAATAAAATTATCATATTCATGAAATTAAAAATATATATTATACATCAAAGTCTATCAAAAAATTATTAAAACAACTACACAATACACCTCTACTTGCTTTTAATAAGACTCACTATTTTAAATTTATAAAAATTAATTCATACAACAGTAATGAACTTTAAAAATATAAAATTTCCATACTGAAATATAATATATATATATTATATATATATAAATATAGTATATAATAAAAATATAACATAAAATATAACAAACACCCAATAACTTTAAAATGTCCCATATTATATTATAAATAACTACACAATTTATAAACAACTTAACAAATTCACCTATCTGGTTTTAAATAACTCACTATTAAAATTATAAAAATTAATCAGTAAGAATTTAAAACCTTAAAATTCCATATTAAAATTATATATATAATATATAAAGAAGAATATAATAAAAACAAACACCAATAACATTTTAAAAATGATCATTAATGGTCATTATAAATGATGAATACATAAAGGATTAAAAATATAAAACAAAATAAAACCAACACATATATATGATTAAAAAAAATATAAAACAAAAACATATAAATACCCATGAAATTCTAACCACGGCCTTCCATGGCCTTTCCTCACCCTGAGGAAACACATACGAAGAAAAGTATTAACCCAAATGACACCAATCACTGCGCACCCAAGAGTGTCGGTCATAAGATGGTGGAATCTGGAAGAATTAAGAGAAGTAGAGGCTTAAAGGTCGCCCACCATCGGCAGCGTCTCCAAGACTGTCGGTTCTAATATGGTGGAATCTCGAAGAATTAAGAGGCGTGTCGTACGGTAAAACTCGTGCATTCTAGAAACCCAGGTGCAGATGAGCCCATTCCGGGATTGAATTGGCTTGTTTTCTCCACTTATCCAACGCCATCTTAGATTAGAGCGGTATTAATACATTTTAAATTAAAGGAAAGCTTTTCATTATATTCGTTTTTGACTTCGAGTGATAATCCAATTATATTTTGTTTTATTTTTTTATTAATGAAATAGAATGCAAAGGTTGTATTTTTTTTAGTTGGTTAATGGGTTAGTAACTAGTGAGAATCCTATTTCATTTTTAAAATGATCAAAATCATCTATAATGTATTATATTTAAAAATTCGTATTAATTTAAATAGATATTTTTTCTATTCAATTGGATTCTAATTAGTTTTAATTAGATATTATATTAAATAAAGTATAGGGATGTTGTAAGTATGTTGTTTTTCTGATAAATATAATCAAATAATTAGTCAATAAACAAAATGAAACATAACTATAGAAATAAAAAATAAAAAACTATAATACAATTCAAAAGAATCCAAATATTTCTTCCCAAAATCTTTTAATATTTCTTTTTAATAGATATTTGAAAAATATACTTTTTAAAAGAAAAATCCATATCTATTGAATGATAAAATCTTTAAAGTCATTAAATATTTCTATATCAAAATTAGTCATATTTGAATTATTAATTTGATATAACTTTAGTATAAATTTTATTGTCATTTTTAAATGTATAAAACATCATTAATCTAATATTAATATTAAAATATTATTATTATTCATTTTAATATTAATATTAAAAATTTAATATAACATTATTATAATATTAATCTAATAATATTTAATTAAATTAAATTTCTTTTCTTTAAGATAAATCCATAATTAAAATAAGTATAAACTAGTATAAAAATAAACTGAAAACAAATCATACTTTAAAAAATAAATAAACAAAAAATTAATAATCTCTTAACACATATCAATTAATAAACCAAAAAAAATGAGTAATCCCTTAACACATATCAATTAAAAATAAGAACTTGCACTTTGAAGATAAAAATAAAAACATCACACTTCTCAACACACATAATTAAAAATAAAAACTCCTTAATAAAATAAAATGAAAGCACACAAATAGAATGAGAAAACAAACCAACTTAAATTGTGTATCCATTAAACCTCAAAACATATGCGAGTAACTTACAAGGAGCCTAACCTCCATACCTACTTAGTCATGACTCATGATCTATGTATATAAACTTTAATACCTACTTCCTCATGACCTTTATATATAAAATTTATAAAAATAATTCCCAAAGTCAAGCAAAGTTACGATGAAGCACCTGCCTTTCCGTATTAATGTACTTGTAAGTAGCCAAAGTATAAAAGCATAGGCTGAATAGTCGCCCACAGTATGGGTTATAATATGGTCAAACCTTTGAAAATAAGAAGCGCCTCCGCCATGATCGCAAAATTCACCCGATTCTACGATGCCATGTGCAGATAGTCTCCGTCACGGGAAATGGACGCCCTCCATCAAAGAAAATTTCAACTGATCCTAGGATACCATGTGCGCAGATGGCCCTATCACAGGAAATGAACTCGACCACCGTTATGTTTGAATTAGCGGTGCATGTGCAGTCAATAACTCCATACCAGATTATGTCTAAACATTCTCCGCACGTCGTGGTTGTTACCGCAGTTCACGGAAGAAAACTGGATAGCTGATCCACCTCCCTATTCTATATATATGGAGATCTCTCAGTGTGCACTGATCAGAAATCCGATTCGACTTAACTCTTAGGTGATATACCAATTGAGGGGAAGTTTACTTATACTTAGCGACCGTTTATTTCCTTGTAAAATGGCACCTATAAAACTGGCGACAATGTTCGGTTTCTTCTGGTTAGCCGCTGTAGTTTACGCACAAGATAGCAGCTGGCAATCTGCACATGCCACGTTTTACGGTGGCAGCGATGCGTCGGGCACAATGGGTAAGTTGACAATTCGATAAAACTCCAGTCCTGTGGGTTTCAGATTTACATTAATGATTTTAATAGTAAATGTTAGCTAAACAATCGATCGTGAAATTAATTTGACAGGCGGTGCGTGCGGATACGGTAATTTGTATAGCCAAGGCTATGGAACGAACACTGCAGCTCTGAGCACGGCACTTTTCAACAATGGCGCTACTTGCGGAGCCTGCTACCAAATGAAATGCAACGATCAGTCCGACCCACGGTGGTGTCTTCCGGGCACCGTGACAGTTACTGCTACAAACCTATGCCCCCCTAACTATGCTCTTCCCAACGACAATGGTGGATGGTGCAACCCACCTCTCCAACATTTCGACATGGCTCAACCTGCTTTTCAGCAGCTCGCAATATACAGAAGTGGCATTGTTCCAATCATATTCAGAAGGTAATTAATTATTACTCTAATTAACGTGCCAACACTATCTTAGTCTTCTTCAATCCTGATTTTTTTTTCGCAACTTGACTTTAATTGGGATGAAATTCTAATCAGCAAGGTTAATATTTATGTGTGCAGAGTACCATGCGTAAGGAAAGGAGGAGTTCGATTCACGATTAATGGGAACTCCTACTTCAATTTGGTGCTCATTACCAACGTAGGAGGTGCAGGCGATGTGGAGGCTGTTTCCATCAAAGGTTCCAACACTGGTTGGCAACCAATGTCACGTAACTGGGGACAGAATTGGCAGAGCAACTCCTATTTGAATGGGCAGAGTCTCTCCTTCCAGGTCAGCACTAGCGATGGGAGAACCATCACTTCCTATAACGCCGCTCCTGCAAATTGGCAATTCGGCCAGACATTTGAAGGGCTGCAATTTTAAGCCAATTTCATCTGTATCAACAATAACTTGTCCAAGAGTAAGGCAAAAGCAAGGAAGCCGAGGTGATGCGAGAATATCACCCGCTTTTAAGTGGTTATTACTCCGAGAGTGCATTAGGAAGCTTTCCTAGTGTTGAACAAGGGTTACGCAGATTGTTGCCCTTCCGATTGTTGCCGTTCTATAAAGCTATACTTCGCGTATATTGCTGCTCGTAATTTGGACAATTTTTTGTATCAGTGGCATATTTCTCCTAAATTTGAGTAAATTGGTGGAGATTTTCATGACATTACACGTGCGTTGTTTATATGCGTGCAGTGATTTACCTAATTAACTTCTGGGTAATTAAGGTCATTTCTATGTAGTTAATTGAAATAAGAGTTATAGGTAATTGCATATCTTATTTTGGGAACGATCCAAGCATGTAACGTTGATCAATGTTTCCAGTAAAGCAGTATATGTTTGTACAATTTTTTAAGTTTAAATGAAGCTATGACTATTAATTTTACATGTCAATCAAGCCGTCTTCCGGAGGGACTTTCAAAGCCCTTAGGGGTCTGCGTTCATCTCCATTCCCGGGATTGCAATTCCATTTTCCCTGGCGGGTACTGTGAATATCATTAAATATTTGTGGCTATCAAAATAGGAAAAATTTCAATAGAACATCTAAATGTCCTCCTTTTGTGGCTATCAGGGTTTTCATTACTCCGTCGATGGCCAGTGTTTCTTGAAAACTTTGCAAGCTTCAATAGATGGAACTGAAATCTGATTAATTATTGCACCAAATCCCTCAACTTACGTTTTGTAGGCATAAGCGCTTCTAATTTCAAAGTAGGTAACACCAGATATAACCATTTTTGATGTGTGGTTGGGACACCTTGCATTATCGCAGTATAATGGATCAATTACAACTGGGATTTCCACATTAGAAACATGTATGTTGGAACATGAAATGTCTTAGATGTGGGAAAATTTAATGTCAACCATCATAGTTATTAAACTTACCGTAAACATACTTGTGGTACATAAGTAAATTAAGCAATTAGATTTTTATTGCAGGTTGTACATTTTGTTTTCGGGTTCAAGGACAAGAACGTAAACGAAAATTTGAACGGAGTAAAAATTCCCTATTCCGGAACAAATCAGATAATTAAAAACAAATGAGAATTTAATGCACGGTTTGTAAAATGTTGGTCCATAATTTATTCTCAAACTTGTATATGTACCCTGCAATATATGTACTCTGCAATATAATTTTCTCTAGCGACGACCGAACAATGCAGTGCCTGCCGGATTTTCTAATTTTTCCAACAACGACCTAAATTTATATGTTAAAGTTTTTATAAAAACAAATTAATTCCACATTGACCATACGGTAAAACAATTTCGTAATTTCCGCTATATCATAAATTTCATTATCACTTTTCTTCACATCACATCAAGGCTTTTCGAGGTTCTTTAAAAGACTTAGAGTGATTTTGTGGAGCAACTACATTGTTATCGACAACATACTCAACAGAATATTATCGCATTTGAGAGGTTAGTTTCACTTTTGCTGTGTGCAAGTTTTAAAATTCAATAGGTTTACTAGTAGTTATGTGTCAGTTGGGTTGTTATTTTCGTGTAAAATACTTGAACAAAAACATATTCCAGTAAAATAATACTTAATTTTTTATTAATGAAATTTAGATTTTTTTACAAATTAAATTTAGATGAGACAAGCTTACTCGACAGCTCCATGGCAGGCAGAAGGCCACTACGTCTGCAATGGGTGTGGTGGTCTCGTTCGTGCCTACTAGCGACACCCACCCCTGCGGCCCAACCCGCCAAGGTTGAGGCTTCATTCTTAGAATCAAGCCTCCACCCCCACGAGTCTCTAATGGACCTGCACCCTAGCCCCTTCCCACCCAACCCTTATGGCCCAACGGGCCTATGGGGGTTGAGGCCCAATTCTGAGAATCAAGCCTCGACCCCCACAGGCCGTTGGTCCATGAGGGTTGGGCAAGAGGGGGCTACATTTTTTTAATTTTTCAACTTTTTTGGAAGGTTATGTTGATCTTAAAAGCGGAAAATTAGATCGTACTTTCTCTCCTTGGCAAGAATAATTAAATGATGATTCACGCAACATTGTTAATTAGTTGTTCCTTATGGATAACTTCATCACCCATGAAATTAATTGTAAATAACTTTAAACAAAGGTTACGTAATCAACAAGGTAGAGAACAACGATGTTGATTACGGAGTTCACCCCTCCTGGGCTACATCTCCGGACCCTGCACAAAATGCTAGGCCACTTGTATTTCAGTGGAAAAGGAGGTACATGACAATTGTTGAGACAGTTGCAACTATTTCCTCAAATTGGAAATGCTTTAGTGCAGAGAGCTCTCACAACTTTACATAGACTTTCTTCAAGTGACTTAGTCAAATTCAACAAAATAAAAAAGTCTTATAATGAAGACTCGGACCTCTACTCAAAACAAGCAAACATTAATAGCAATGAGATTACAAATCAAACCTCCCTCAACTTGACATACGAGTTAGATTGTCTTTGTACTGAAATCTGGAGTTTCGGTTGTTCATTCACTAAAAGGACCTTGTCAGTGTCTCTGAAGCAACTTGAAACCCTTTTCCATGCATTTGAATCACTCCATTTGGTCTCCATATGACTCTGGAAAGCCCAAAATTGACTAGCTCATAACTTCAAGCTTCTCGATGCCCTGATCTGGCGCAATGGTTCTCTACCTTCTGCACTCAAATTGGAACTTCAACTCTTTAAATCAATTCGAGTTTACTGCACTCTCTGCTCAGCATCTTAATACAAATTTCAAAATCACTCTTATGCCTTTTACATGAGGATAAGGATGGATTTATAGTCTCGTAAGGTTCACTCAAACTCCCTCAGGCTAAGATAGGTATGTATGTGCTGCATTGAATGTAGAATGCCTCAGTCTTGTCACCTTGTGACACTTAGGCAAGTGGTTACATGGTCGTTAAATTAAAATAGCACAAAATTGCAACAAAAATGCATAATTGAACCTTAGGATAAAATAATCCCGCTAGCAGTCAAGTAACGGTGCGGAAAAGCAGCATGTGAATAGTCTGTTGTTGCGTTCTGTCTCAAGCCGCAACCTTGCAGGTTACCCCCAGTGGTTCTCATTACTGGCGCAATCAATCCGACTGCATTTGACAATTGTGCGATGCTTCATTGTTGCGATTATCATAACTACACTCCAACTGCTTAGTTCCAACGCAGTTAACATTAACACTATTACATAACCTTTCTCTGCACTCACATGTCTTATAACCCCAACAATATACAATCTTCGTTGTGGTTTAAGACTTGTGTTATATTTGCAAGATTTTTATATAACCTATGGTCTGTAAGTGGGTTTTTAGACTTAGGGTCGTGTAGTTTAGGTTTATAAACCTAGGTTTTTAGACCTTAGCTTAGGATTTATAAATTTGTACATCACCAGAATAAAAGAAAAAACCATTACAACAATATTGTCACATAATGACACCAAACTCGACCATTTCCACCATGAAGAAGTAACCAACACCAGACACTGAAGAACATTGACAAAGTTGATAAAACTAAAGATGAACTAGACTTCCTGCACAAGCTTTCAATCTGCACATGTGCACTTGAGATAGGATTCAACTTGATGCCATGTGTCAAGTAGTGGAAACACCATGTGACCAGCCAGGCCTCTTTTGCGCCTGTGCTTCATAAATTTTGACGGAAGATTTCTCCATCATCCAGATTCCAAATCAAAAACCGTAAGAAGCTCCAGATTCAGAATGATGGACACTTCAACTTGATGCTATTTTTGAGATGATCTGGGACTGCCCATTTTCTGCACAAGTCATAAAAAAATTCGCTACATTAGATCGTCTTGGTCGTTAAGCAAATTTCGACTTAACCTACAAGATCCATTTTGGATCACACCTTCCAACAGAAAGAACTTTTGGTCCTCCAAAATTTTTTATTACAAACATGAATTAATGTAAAAACCATCTAGACTCTAGTTACAAACTTTGACTAGGCCTACTATCAACAATTTACAAACTCACAGTTATACATTTGGCATATAATCTGTCCATTTCAAATCTGGAGACTTGCATTCCTGGGCTCCAGGCACTTTTACTCTCTTGATGTTGTGTTGTCTCTCGGGGTAGAATCAGACATTTTCCCATCGAATGCCATTTTAGCTTGAAATGTCGACAAACTCATCGTTCGGAGTTTGTGCTAGCTACCCTTTTATTGGACTTTCCCATACTTTGTCTGGATGTTGCGGAATCTTTGTCTGACTGCAGTAAAAATTTTCCTGGATGCTTCTAAACTTGTAGTGCTACATTATCTGTACGTGGTTTAGTCCTTACTATGCCCACCTTTTCGTTGAATTCCTTCTTCTTCCAACATTCTTCTACATAGTGTGTGTGACTTCCACAAAAGGTACATGGATAGATCCTTTCAATGGCATTCAACATGAAGTTTTGGTCTAAGGGCGTACCTTCCCAATCACTATTTGAGTGATATCTTCATTTACCGTTGTGGTCTTTTAACTTTTGTGGCCACGGTTCAGGATGTAAAGACCAACATCGATCTGCAATGTGACTTCTCTTCCTACAGTAGTCACATATCGATTGGTCAAAGCCTAAGCCTTCATACTTTGACCTCTCCTGTACTAAAATTGGCTAAATTATACCATGGCCTTACTTTGCAAGACCTTGTCCTTCCTCATAACCCATCTTCTCCATGAGCTTCTTACCCATTCCTTTGGTATGCTTTCCAAATGCCCCAATTTCCTACTCACTGGAAGACTTGTTCTTCTCCAGGTCTTTTCTTGGTGAGGCTGGTCCGTAAGAAGTTTCCTTGGAAGGTGAGGAAAAACTTCCAACAGCTTCTTCTATTGACTGACTTTTCGGAGTCGTTGATAATGATGAACTATCTTCATCAACCAGATGAAGAGGTGAGACCTTCTTTGTCCTTTCAGTGGCTAAACTGTGAACTCATGAGATTTTTATCCTTTGACTCTTTTGCAATGCTTCAATATTTGTCTGGAGTTTCTACTTGTCTTCCTCTAGAGATTCTACCATCTGTCGCAAAGCATCGTTCTCCTACTTGAGCTACTTGGAACTCTTTTCCATTCTTGCACTAGATGAGAACCTACTCTAATACCAAAATATGCCCCAATTTCCTGCTCAATTTTAGTGGAAAAAGAGGCACATAACAATTTTTGACACAGTTACGGCTATTTCCTCAAATTGGAAATGCTCTAGAGATCTCTCAAAACTTTACATATACTTTCTTCAAGTGACTTAGTCAAATTTAGTAAATAAAAGAGTCTTAGAATGCAGACTTGGACCTGAAATGAAAACAAGAAAACATTAATATCAACGAGAATAAAAATCAAACCTCCCTCAACTTAACATAGGAGTCAGATTGTCTTTGTACTAAAATATGGAGTTTCAGCTACTTCATTCACTAAAAGGACCCTGTGAGTGTCTCTGGAGCGCCTTGAAACCCCTATCTAGGCTTTTCAATCACTCCACTTGGTTTTCGTATGACTCCAGAAAGCCCAAAACTAACTGGCTCATAGCCTCAAGCTTCTCGATGCCCTGATTTGGCGCAATGGCTCTCTACCTTTTGCACTCAAATAGGAACTTCAACTCTTGAATTCGAATTGAGTCTATTGCACTCTTTGCTCAACATCTGAATACAAGTCTCAAAATCACTTTCATGCCTTTTACATGAGCATAAGGATGAATTTATAGTATCTTAAGGTTCACTTGAACTCCCTCAAGCTAAGATAGGCATGTATGTGATGCATTGACTGTAGAACGCCTCAGTCATGCCACCTTGTTACACTTAGGCAAGTGGTTACATGGTCATTTAATTAAAATAGCACAAAATTGCAAAGAAAACCCATAATTGAACCTTAGGATAAAATAATCTCGTCAGCAGTCAGGTAACAGTGCAAAAAAGTGGCATGTGAACAGTTGGTTGGTGTGGTCTTGTCTCAAGCTGCCACTTTGCAGATTAGGCCTAGTGGTTTCGGCTACCTGCGCAGTGAATTCGACTGCAATTGACAATTGTGCAATGGTTCACTACTGCAGTTATCATAACTGCACTCCAACTGCACGGTTCTGGTGTGGTTAACGTTAACACTGTAACATAACTTTTCTTTGTGTTCACATGTCTTATAACCCCGACGGTTATACAATCTTCATTGTGGTTTAAGATTTGTGTTATATATGCAAGGTTTTTATATAACCTATGGTCTGTAAGTCGGTTTTTAGGCTTAGGGTTGTGTAGTTTAGGTTTATAGACTTAGATTTTTAGAACCTAGCTTAGGATTTAAACCTTTTTACATCACCAAAATAAATAAATAAACCATTACAACAATATTGTCACATTATGACATCAAACTGGACCATTTCCACCATGAAGAAGTAACCAACACCGGACACTAAAGACCACTGGTGAAGCTGATGAAACTGAAGATGAACTGGACTTCCTGCACAATCTTTGAATCTATAGATATGCACTTGAGATAGGATTCGACTTGATGCCACATGTCAAGTGATGAAAATACCATGTAACCATCAAGGCCTCTTTTGCGATTGTGCTTCTTAAACTTTGATGGATGATTTCTCCATCATCTAGAGTCCAAATGAGAAATCGTAAGAAGCATCAGATTCAGAACAATGGACAATTCAACTTGATGTTGTTTTTGAGATGATATGGGACTATCCATTTTCTGCACAAGTCGAAAGCAAATTCGCTACATGGGACCATCTTTGTCATTAAGAAAATTTCGACTTAACCTACAAGATTCATTTTGGATCACATGTTTTAAAAAATTATTTATGATTTATGATTATTTATCATTTTTAGATTGTTTCATTTTTTTTTTTATTTAAGCTATTATTTTTTTTGTAATTTACTTATTATATAGATGTGTATATTTTTTGCAGTAAAATGGCATCAAAGAAAATTTTTTTGAATCTTTCTGGACCAAAAACTGCTAAAATTAAAGGTGGATCCTCAAAAAACACTATTAAATTAACCAAACCTGAGCTAATAACTACAACTCTATCAAGTTCCTCAAATGATAAGAAGACTATTTCATACTCGAAGTAATAAAAACAAGTGAAGCCTACAAAAAACATATGGTATGTGAAAGATA
>APFE030644503.1:0-23792 GCA_000404065.3 Pinus taeda | reverse complement strand
AACTACAAGTTTGATACAACTCCATGTAAAGAATTTCTGAAAGAGCAATATGTCAACGAGGACCTTTCTAAGGCAATACCCAGGCATTATATCAAAGAGCATTATGCTCTGCTCCTCACAGCTATTCAGAAGTACCTCACATGTGAGGGAAGGTACACTAAAGTATACTCCTACCATTTCAAACTTCTGTTACACTTCACGGGAAAGACGTTCATAGATATTCCTTTCTATTTGTTTAGGAGTCTAGGCAAAATGTGTGACAAGGTTCAGTATAAAAAGGATAATTATGAGACATCTCTCTTCCATCATGGTTTAATCAAGTTACTGGTATTAGATAACCTGAATAAGATCGGGAGAGATTGGGATTCATTTATTTTCATGTCGGGTTTCCAAAGTAAAACCGGTCTAACCCCATTACTAGACAGAGAAAAAGAAGGAAAGACTCAAGAGTCTATAATGGTTGAGGAACCTATACTGGAAACAATAGTTGAAGAGCCTACAGTGGCTGAGCCTAAGCAGCAGGCTAAAGACCGAAAGAAACAAAAGCATAAATCAAAGCAATCAGGGAAACCCATAGTCATCAAAGAGACACCAAAACCATCCGAGGAAAAGATGAAATACCAGAAAGTTGCAGCCAAGCCAAGTGAAGTTACACAGGAAACTAGGATCAGAACAAGGAGCCAATTGAGCAAAGAAAAGGGAAAGTCAATTGCAGTAAAAGACAGCCCCATGTCAAAGGGTAGTCTTAAAGATTTACTAGAAGCAATTGACTTTGAACAAGCCACATCTGTACAGGTGGAGCCCGTGCCAATAGACCTAACACAGTCATCTCATGACAGCTCTAAGAAATCCAAAGCCTCAAAAAGGCTAAGATTCGAAGAGGCTGGAAAGGAATTCATGGTTAAGCCTCGAAGGCCAATCACTAGAGGTCAAGCACAAGCAGCAGAACAAATCCCAAAGGGTGAGGAGACTGCCAAGGTAATAACAAAGCAAACTAAAACATTGCCTAAGATAGAGAAACCAGAAAGAGTAGAAAAAATAGAGAAGGCAAAGAAAGCAAAGAAGGCAAAAAAGGCAGTGAAGGCAAAGAAGGTACAGGAGACCAAAAGAATAATCTATACCAGAGAGCAGACCAAACAAAAGGAAAAGCAGGTAGCTCAGGCCAAAGAAACAAAGGAGAGCAGAAAGAAAGAGGTAAAAGAAAAGACTCCTTTGGTTAAGAAAGAGAAAACCTCATCCACTAAGGAAAAATGGGAAGCAGCTGACCAGGAGCTGGCCAATATAGAAAAGACAGTGTCTGAGATTGCAACTATGGAGAGTGAACTTGCAAAGCTGAAGGCTCAGCTAGGCAAGTTAGCTGCTAAATGAATTTATTTTCAATATCGCACCAAGTTTTTTGTTTCATGTTTCTTAAGTTAATTAATATTTTTGAGGCATGTATTAAAGAAAGGATAGTAAGCAATTTTGGGACCAAAGATGAAGCTGTAACGGTCTGAAATGATTGAAGACTGTGATTTTGCAAAAAACAGCAGTTTCGTAGCGCGCTACGAAACTGCTGTAGGTGACTGTTTTTAAGGGAAAATTCGAAAACAATGCTAAGGTCACCAAATTTTGTGGAGAAAGGCTTCGAGGATGAAAAGGAAATCACCATGGTTGCTTAAGCCTTCAAAGGTTGACAAATGTAAACCTTATTGCATAAAGGTAAAATCTTTTGTCTTTACCAAGTTTCATAAAGTACCTTTATGACCGCAGAATTAGGGTTTCTGGTAGGATTACCAGGGTTTTGAGTTCAACACCTGGCAGTATTCGCAAAGCATCTAGATTATTTCAAGCAGATGGTGTTATGGTATGGTCATTAAAGGTCATTATACAGCTTCAAGCATTTTTGGTGAAAAATGAACATGGACCAAAAACAGGGACCGGGAAAACAGAGGATATTTCTGCATCAAATGGTTGAGTCAGCAACACACTCAGAATCCAACGCAGCTAGTACAACGAATGCTCCTCAAGATAAATTTCAGCTCCTACAGGAAGAACACAGCTGTCAGAGATCAGGAGGGAATCAAGCAAACGAGGAGATTGGTAGCAGAATTTGATTAGAACTAGGACTCTTTGTATTAAAAGCAATACCTCTGTATTTAGTAAATTAGTTTCAATATGGATAAGGTAGTTAATAAGAGGTTTTCGAGCTCCCCTCATGCTGGAGGAGGAGACTCAAGATAGCTTAGTTTTATTTTCTATAAATAGGAGAAACTCTGATGTATGAAGGGTTGGAGATTTTTATGAAAAGGACAGAGTTCTCATATTGGTGTATGTAAAGTTTCTTTTGACAGTAATATAAAGCATATTGTTGTTTCTTCCCAAGATTCATCGTGTGTCCCAAATGTTCATAATGTGTGTGGTTTTGGTTCTATGTATCTTATTTTACAATTCACTAGTCATGCAATCACTCTGAATTCATCATTGATGCTCAGACTTCCTGTGTATGTCTTGTCGAGTTGCAGTCCTCCTCAGTTGATGTTTTGGACAGTGAGACACTATATGCCTTGGCTTCTATGATGCAATAGTTGCTTGTTTACTGTAGAAATGTTTAACTCCATGAGCCCAATGGAAGAAGCCTTGATTTTATTGTTCCAACCATTTAAAATTCATTCACTGTTATAAAGAGTTAGCCATCTTTTGGCTCTTAAATGCATATCAAAACCTGTGAGAGAGCCCTCTCTGACTAGGGAGGCTTAATCCTTAGTCTAAAGTCTGGTTTGAAACAGTTGCATGAGATCTCACTAAGTAGCAGCCCTTAGTACATGGTTTTGTGACAACAGAGGAGAAAAATATTTAGAAGTTGAATATGACACCAATCTTCATTATTTTAATCAATACAATGACATCCTTGCAGGAAAATACAATGGAGCTACAAAAATACGAGTTCTCTCCACAAGAACACTAATGAAAATATCCCCCTAAAGAAAAATTTGACTTGGTAGTTATACAAAATGACTAGGAATCATTCCCCGTGAATGGAGGAAGCTTTCCCCACAAAAATCCCTTGATTAGTGGATCTAGTCCCCAATACTAGGAATCTGTGTTAAATGGCAGGAACACATTCCTAGATTTTCTCAATCATTGGAGTTCCACAATCTGTGCCATGAAAATTCGACTTGGTACTTACAAAAAATGATTAGGAATCATTCCCCATGAATGGAGGGAGCTTTCCCCACCAAAATCCCTTGATTAGTGGATCTGGTCCCCAATACTAGGAATCTACATTAAATGGCAGGGAACACATTCCTAGATTTTCCCAATCATTGGAGTTCCACAATTTGTGCCATAATTCCATAATATCTTGTTGATATATTATTTATTATTGATCCTCCTGTAGTAGGGAACAAGTCCCTAAATTATCTCCTCCTCCAAATCTTCATAGTCTGCCCAATATTCTCATAATATTCCACAAAAATAAATAAAATTAGGCACAAATATCCAATTTTTCATAAACCTTCCTGATGAATATATTAAAGTTAAAAATAAATTATCTAATGCAGAAAGAGAGGTTTAATGTGCTAAAAGATGGTCATAGGCCTTAAAGTATTGTTTAATTTAGAGCTATGAGCCTTAATTTATGTCTAATTTAGAGACCCATCATACCCCCTGTTGAAAGTGTTGCTCATCTTCTAAGCAACTTAGTGACCTCATTGTGCCTCATCCATGGCCCTGGTGGCCTCTCTCTTGTGCATTAAGAATATTGGCTACAAGTTCTACAAGGAAAATCCCAAAAACATATTTGTGCAAAGAAAAATCATTGTTTCTTGAGACCATTAGCTTGTCTTCTTCCCCTTATTCAAGATGGGTTCTTGAATATTTTTCAGCTTGGCAAGGTCTTCTACATCCTTATCAACCTTATGCTACCTTGTTCTGCCATTTGGACACCTCTAGCACCTTCAAAATGCATTTAGATGAGAACTAAGACATCCTGTAGTAACTCCTGTCAAAACTATAGGAAACCTTTTTTTAGCATAAATGATATTCTGAGCCTGGGACAGGCCCTCAACTTGACTCCCCTGCCTTTTTCTCATTTTTAGGCCTTAGACAAAAGCTAGAAAGAGATTGGAGACCTCTTGGAAAATATGTTTTCATCACTGCAATTTGAGTTTTTTTATGGTGAATGCCTCATTTCCTTTTGTTGTCTTCTTCTTCTCTCTTGTGGCCTAGATGACTACCTAATGGCCTTGGAGTTCTCTGTTTTAATTAGGTCTCTCTTAAGCTCTCCCATCTTGGGGTTTAGCATAATTTGTTCATTTCTTCCTTCTTGTAGCAACATTTTTCCTTCTTGTAGCAACATTTTTCCTTCCTGCAGTAGTCATTCCTCCTCTTCCAAGGTCTTCTACTATATGGGAGTGATGAGAAATAATGAAGAGGGATCAGATGATGATGCTAGGGCTCAAAGGGAGTAGTGTAGGTTTGTGAAAATGGAGAGGATGCTTTGTTTGTTTTTTTTTTAAGAATGAAATGGGATGGATGAATGATGAATAGATAGTGAATATGAAGTGGATGGAGGGTTTGGAGTGCTATTGTGACTTGGCCTTTGTAAAAAATTCTTCCTTTAAATGTTGTCCTCATTCCTTGAAATCATCACCCTTCATAATTTGACTTTTCAACATTGCATTAGTGAAGGAGTAAGTTGAAATTAACTAGTTGAAGGCGGCTGAGACTTTTGACGCATCCTTAGCTTATAAAACCTCATCTCTCATGCATTGACAACAAATTTATAACTATAATATGCTCAAGAGAAGAGGTCAAGAATAGTGCATACCTATACCTACCTGATGATTTTTGGAGAGACCTGCATGTTGTTGCTGAGTTGATGTTGATGTGTAGGTGTTGGATGCTGATGTTTATGATCTTGATGTTGTTGCTAAGCTCTGGAGGAGCTTCTTTGACCTTTGGATCTCCATGGTGAAGATGACTACAAATATCTGGCTACTTCATCATCATATACCCTCAATTTTTTAAATAAACCCATCCAATTGTGCCTTGTGAATATCTCTAGTATAGGAGGGTGTTGATGAATCCTCATTATGTTGATGGGTTCCCTCTGTCATTTTTCTCTGATGGATGGAGGTTTGTATATGTCTCCTTATCACTGCTTGATGAATCCAACCTCTATTTTTCCCTTTTAAAACTTCTCACTGCCAATCATGTAGATGTTGTTCTGTATCCTGTAGGATCTCCAATAGGATCCTGTAGGTTTTCAGGGAATCTTGTAGGTTTACAGGACAACCTTTTGTTTCTTCCATACCTCCCAAATGGTAGAATGGATTGATCTAAAACTTTCTGAGCATGTTTCCATCATCATTATGCACCTACCCATAAAAACAAATCGGTCAATGGATGCACGAATCTTGAGAAAAACTAAAAATGGTTGAAAGTGATAGAGGTCAATTTTGTGGAAACCGTGCATGGAATTTGCTAAAATTGCTTGGGCATGTTACTATCATCCATATGCATCTATCCATGAAACATATTTTTAAATGGATGCATGTATATCCACAAAATGCAAACATGGTTGTAGGTTATGAAGGTCGCTTTCTCGAAAACCGTGCACTGGAATTTGTTGAAATTCCTTGAGCATTTTACCATCATCCATATGCATCTCCCCTTGAAACAACTTGGAAAATAGATGCATGATTTTCAATTTATGGCAAAAACAAATTTATGCTCTATGTATTTTGTTATGCTGTGGTAAAACAAAGCATCCTGTATTTTTTTAGGACAGCGAGCAAACTGAATGGTAGAAGCTTGAGAATGATGGGAGGATGGTGGAAATAGATATGGGTGATGTATTGGCATGGCCTTGTCCTTGTTGAAGCATTTGAGCAAAGGAGGAGAAAGTCAAAATTTGACTTCTTTTGACTAGGCTTGACCAATTTTCCTTTTGGTACCAACTTGTTTTTCATTTTTCTTTTTTGCTTGCAAATGTTGGAGATTACATGCATTCATCAGAGATATACATGAAGTAAATATTTTTTCTTTTTTTCTTTTTTTTTGTTCTAAGCCTACTAGCTACCTCAAGGAGGTTTTCAACTAGTAGGTTTTCCTGGGCACCTCAAAGGAGGTTTTCACCTAGGATCTTTTCTTTTTTCCCACCCATTGACTGCCTCATGGAGGTTTTCAATCAATGAGCCAATCTGAGGTGCCTCCAAGGAGGCTTTCATCTCATACTTTTATCTTTTCCCTTATTTTTCATATTTTTTTTTTTCTACCCTACCCTACTTGAAAAACAAAATCACCTTCAAGTATAAGAATACTTCCAATGGAGCCATGTGCACATCAAGATGACAGAAAAAATGATGTGTAGGCTTGAAATGTATGCTTTGACATGTACCTGAATGTGAGTGATCAAATGCTTTGACTTTGATGATATCAAGCACGATTGAAGAAGAGAGTATTGTTGCAACTTAGTGATTGTCTGGAACCATATTTCAATATAGTTGTGATGCCCCTAGTCCACTTGTTGATTTGGATCATATTAGATGTCTTCTTCTTCCATGACCTTCAAATCTTCCTCTTTTTGCTGATTGTTCTCTTGAACACATGGAGGACTTGATGATAACCATGAGGGGGCTTTCTCAATCTCTGATTTTATTGTTTGCTCTTCATCAAGTGGAGCCCATGATTCTTTGATCTTCTCTTTCAAATCTTCTTTCTCTGCATGTTGTCCCTCAATGGCATCAAGGGAATCACTTTTTTGTAATAATCTTCCTAAGCTATGGTGAATACCATTGAACTCAAGAGGAGATGTTTGGAAGTGTTGTACCTTAGCATTGTAAGTGGGTTGGGCTACTTCAATGTGTGGGTTTGGAAATGGTGGTACAAGTAGTTGAGTGGGAGTGTATATTTGAGATGGATGTGGATGCAGTTGTGGTTGTGGTAGAGGTGGATGGTAAGGATAACATGGAGTTTGGTATGGATAATATTGAGAAAAATATTGAGGATATTATGGATGGCTCCCATAAGTTCCTTGCCAACCTTCTTGCCAAGATTGGTTTTGGGTTTGAGATGGCCAATGTTGCCAAGGAAAGGGTGTGTTCCAATTACTTTGACGTGGATGTGCATAAGCTTGAAATTATGAATTAGTCTCTTGCATTATATCAGGTTGAATAGGTTGCCATGGTCCTCTTGTAGCTACATGAATCGATGCATTGGCAATTGACTTGCTCCATTGTCCTCTTGGTGAACTTCCTTCAACCTTGGTAATGAGGAGCAACATTTAACATCACGTGATTTTGCATATAAAACACTAATATATGCATCTTATTTTTTCTTATTTTGTATTCTTAAAATTTCTACTTGTTTGGTTAGATTGCTAAGAATTTTTTTTTTAAAGTTATCAAACAAATTTCCAGGTTTAGCTTGACTTACTGATCTTGATGTTGATTTACTTACTCTTGCCCTTCCTCTTGATATGTGTTTGCATGTTTCACAAATTTCTTCAAATGATAATTGGTATACATCACCTCTACTCATGAGATCAAGGAGACCAATCCACTCATCCCTAACTATTCTAAGTAAGAGGGTTTTTAGTGTGTTGGATCCCAAATGATGTAATTGTTCCCTCTTAACAGTATACATGAACCTCTATATTAGATCCTCTAGACTCTCATCTTCTTATTGATTCATTCTAAATATTTCTTCTTTAAGATCATGATCTTTATTTTTTTCTAGAAATAACTTTTGCATATCATTCTATGATTATTGAATTAATCCCTTAACTCATGAACCATTTAAGTGCTCTATCCTTCAATGTTGCCAAATTCAATCTCAATTTTTGAAATTTTAATAAGTAACCATAAAATCTACAAACAATTTCAAATTCAAAGAGAAAGGTTTTTGGATCTTCCAACCTTACACCATGAAATTTTGGAAGAAAAGATGGAGGGATGTTCTTCATGTGCACACTACCATCAGTATCTTGAATGGGAAATCCAAGAGGATCTTCCTCATTGTCATCATCTCCATCCATTTCTTCTACATTCTTTGTCATCTTCTTCTTCTACCTGCAAAATTGAATGGTGATGTGGCTCTTACTACACCACATGATCAAATCAGGGGGGTGGGTTGGTGTTGGATAAATTTTTTTTTTGTTTTTATGATTGAATGAAAATTATAATGCAACGCAATTTTCTACTTTTGAAATTAAATATGCCTAATGAAAATATTTTGTTTTTGCAAAAATTGAAAAGAAATGAATCAACTAGGGAAGAAAACAATGCATACTTTGACACTTCCCCAACGACAGTGCCAAAGTGATGAGCCTCGGTATTGCAACAAGAATGTTGCAACTCCCAAGGCTACCAACTTTAATTATCAACCCGGGGACATACAAACTTAAGAGGTATCGGCACTATATGTGCAACATAAAATGTGTCCTTCCTTTGTTTTCATGATGTAATGGAGTGCATGTACTAAAGTCAAATCCTAAACTAATTGCAGAAAATGAAATTTTCAAAATGGAACCTTAACCCATTGCAAGAAAGAAATTACAAGGAAAGAGACTAAAATCAAATGATAAAACACACCATTTTCTAACTAACTGCTAAGCCACTTTGCTTCAAAAGAATGCTAAGTTAACATGTATGCAATCCTATTGTCCTAAGCATTCATATTCAAACCATCAAACTTTCTATTGTAGTGAATGTAAATGAATAAAATAAATATTTTTTTCTTTTTGTCTTTTTTCATGTGAGAGTGTAAAAGCTAATCTCTTTTGGTGATGTGGCAAGTCTCTTGGAGATGATGGTGAATGGTCATAAGGCTTGGGAGACAAGTAGGGACCCTTTGCTAGCTTCCTAGAGGCGTTTTCCTCAATTCGGCCTCAAAACAGGGTTTCCTACGAGATGCTACAAGATTTCCTACAAGATGTCCTCAAAACCTACATGATCCCCTGAAAACCTATAGGATACAGCTGAGAGAAAAAGGATGGATGTTGAAGGTGATGGAAAGCTTAGGGAAGGTGGTTGGTGGATGGAATGAGGCAAGGGAGTGCCTAGGACCACTTCAAAACTCAAAACCAAAGTTGGGAGATGGTTGGATTTGCTCAAAAAGATTGGAGAATTTTTCTTGTGAAATGATGAAATTGGTGAGGGCTTAGTGAAAGAAAGTGAGGAAAATGGTTGGATGAAGTTGGGATGAGGTTGTTGACTATGAAATCTCTTTGTACTCCTGAAACACATGCACTGCATCAAACATTGACATTTACCCAAAAATCATGCAAACAAGAAGAGTTTCAATTATCTAAAAGAAACAGAATTTCATGAGCTAGTTGTCTACTTCATGCATGAGGAAAAATTTGTAGAATGATATAAAACATTCATGAGATCTAATGTAAGACTAAAGAGAGAAGAAATGGAAATCAAATCCTACTCTTGAAAACTAGCAAAATGTTGACCTAAGTGTGGAGCAAGAGGGTTAAAATGGTATTGATGGCATGGAGGTCAAGTAGAGGCCTAATCCAAGCTTCAATGATGATTTTTCTCAATTCGGGCTCAAAACAGACTTTCCTACAGGATGCTACAGTGATTTACTACAGGATGTATAGATTTAATATAATTCATTGAATGACCAAGCAAATCAAATCTAAATTGGATGGGACAATTTTTTTTATTAACTAAGATGTCTTAGGTCCCCATTCCAAGTGGAATCACTCAAAAAGACCTATGTTAACTCATGCTAAAAAAATAGAAAAACATTACCAGTTGAAAATCTAGAAATTCGAGAACTAGTGAGATAGTAAATCTAAAAAATGCCTAACCAAAGCAAGGGAAACTGCAATGGGGTAATTTGTTTTATGAACTAGAATGGCTTTTTTTCCTAATGCAAATGGAACCAACTTGATTGAAGCTCATTAGCATGTGTTGGGCCGTGAATACGACCACTTTGTAACACTTATTTCATCCATTTTTACTCTTCTCTATTGTATCATTTGTTATAATTTATCATTTAAATCCATTTTATAAATGATTTATGCTCTTATGGATGAATATTATTTATCTTCCTTTATTTCTAATAAATTGATGATTATGAATGATTTTATCAATGATAGTTTAATAAGTTGGTTATAACATTATTTCACGCATTTTTAGCCTCCAAGGTAATTTCCAGATTGAAGATTTGATTTTTAAAAGCGCCAACTCAGAAATTCGCTGGAATAAGGAGTGACACTTTTGCGGTTGAGATTCTGAGCCAATAAAGAAGAATATGGAAAATCTGGAACATGGGTTTTGTCCAGAACGGACCCAATTAACTTTTCTAAAGAATGGTTTGCCCAAATTCGGCTTGTACTGAGAGAAACACAGGGTTCTTTGAGCACGATTTTCTCAGATTTGTTGTTGTGGTCGTCCTCCAAATCTCAGCTGCAAAGCCAAATTCGTCTTGCTCTTGTTGAGAGATGGATGGAAATATATCTTCTTTTTGATCAATTGGTTGGAAACAATCCAATTTTGTAATAATTATCATATTGTAATTATCACAGTTGTAACCACTCTCTGCTCTCTTTGTATTTAAATCAAAACAGAGATCAGAGAGGAGGATGACTTTGGGGACGATTAATTTAAAGAGAATGATGAATTTAGAGATGGAGAATTGAGGATTCAGACTTAGAGATTCAAGAATGATGATGGATTATTCATGATAGGATAGGAAGAAAAGGAGATTGTTGCATTACCATTGTAATTCTCAAGCTTTTGTTGTAGTAATGATTTCACAATTTGATGATTAATATATGATTTGGGAGTTTTTGCTCATTCTTCTCACCTGAAGTAGTCCAGCAGCGTCCGCTGGCGGCTAAGGGCCCAGCCACTGGTGGATTACGCTGCTGCTGTGTATTATATCTTTCCAATTTCCGTCGTGTGATTGCTTGATTTAATTCTTATTTCTTTGAATCGTATTGCCTAACAATTTCATGTTTTTGCAGTGAGATGTTATAATATTTTATGAAATTGTTTTATTGCACAAGCTGGGATTTAATCATGTGGCTGCTCTTTTCCATCATAACAGAGATTATTATCCTTCTCAACGTATATTGTTATGCTGCTCATTTCAAATATAAAGCTTCGTTGTTCTATTTCAATTATGGTTTCATTCCATTTGTTGTTCCGTTTGATTGATATTCATTACAGATTGTTGTTCAATAGGATTGGTTATTCGATTCCTTTAATTCTAGTTTGTTGTCCATTTACTTTGCTATTCATTTCTGTTCATTAATTGTAAGAGTTTGCTTTTAAAGAGTTTTCCTAGTTTACTTTCAATATCAGCTTCAGTTCAATTTCGATTTCCTTTTAATTGCTTTAAAGCAGGACTGTCAACTGTAGAGAACATTGATTATTGCTTCCTCATTCCCAGATTGATTGTCTTGTTCCAGTTTGATTTTAATTGCATCAATTTCTAGAGTAATCAGTTATTACTACTGTATCCTCGATTGATAGTTGTTTGAGTGAATGATTTAGTTTAGAACATTTCAGTTTCTTGCTGTTCCAATTAGATTTTGTTTCCAACTTTCATTTACTTTTGGATTTTAAGCACTATACTACAAAACATTACTCTTGAGTAAATAGCCACCTCAGGCTGAGTACACCCTTGAAATAAAAATTCATTCCTGGGTTGACAATTAATGTGAGGTAATTAGGAGTTACAAAGACACCTTTTTATCGCTCCACATTTTGGCATCGTTGCCAGGGAGAGTGTAGCCATTTTTAAAGAGTAGTGTGCATCTGATGAGTGCCTGTTAGGAAAGAATTGGGTATTTAAAATGGAAGGTAAGAACTTGCGTACGGAGCATGTAAAAGCCCTGCTCCCCCGCCCGCTTTCCAACAGAATTGTTAAAGAACCTAGGGTAGAAATAGATGTTTGAGTTTTTGTGTGAATGATTAGAAAAAAGATATAAATTTTTAAAAAATGGATCACATGATCTCATGCAAGTGGTGATGTAAGCACCACCCATTTCACTAACTGATTGACAGGAACATTTGAAGAAGGAGCCTCGAAGAGACACATGAAGAACATCTTATACTATGGTAAGAAATGGCTCATGTTTCTACTTTTGAATTTCCTATCAAAGATCTAGGAGGTGTGACACAAATGCAAATAATTCCCCCACCTTTCCCAAATTTTCATGGTTTAAGATACATTCTTATTTGAGTTCGAAATACTTTGCAGAGGATATGATTATTGTACTAATAATCAAAGATTGAAAGTGTTTCCTCTTACTCTAAAAGGAGCAGCTCTCTGATGCTTCATGAGCCTAGATGGGAATTGCATCCAATCATGGGAGGGCATGAAGAACATATTCTTGAAGAGTACCAAGACTATTGCAAATCCAATGAAGATATTTTCGGTATGATACAAGGGGAAGATGAAAGTTTGGAGGACTATGTAGATCGATTTCAATACAGCCATCAAAAATCAAAATATAAGCATTTGGAGAAAGAGATCTTACAAACACTCATTCTTAAAGGGATCAAGGATGAATTTTTAGAACTCTTAAATCTGATAGGAAAAGGTGATGTTTTTCAATTATCATATGATGATGTTTGTGAATTGTGCATAAGGTATTCAAGAGGAATCTCCAAGGCTGGTAAGAATCCTAGAGATGTTTTTTATTTGTTTTCCAAATCCGCTACAAGAATAGGAGACATAAGAGTTGAAATCAGGGTTTTATTTGAAAATTTTAAAGTTGATTTTGTTAGCTCTCTAAATGCAAAATTAGCTGTTTTACAAGTTCATAAAAATCAAGAATTTGATGAAGTGTTTTTCACTCATGACAAAAAGGAGCATCCCATAGATACTCACTCTTCCTTATCTAGGACGGAAGTAGCATATCAAAGAGGTAAGGAAGCTGCAACAAGGTCAAAACCATGGAAATCATGGCCTACAAGTATGGTTCAAAACACTTCCTCTCCACTTTCTTACTTTCATAATCCATTATGGAATACTAATGTGTTAGGGCAGCCATGTCAATCTCAATATAACCACCAGCAATTTTGTCTACAATCTTGGCATGGTTCACCTTATGATTGCATGAATACTCTCCCTAATCTTGTAGCACAAGCACATTCTCCATATTCTCCACCAGCTCTTCCACAATATCTTGCTTGCCCATCAAAACCATTCACACAACCCAATCAACCACATCATCAAAATACTCCATTCCTTACACATTTTCCTGCTCAACTAATTCCACACCCCCACCATAATAAACCAGTACAACATACTTATAATGTTGAACTGCCAAATTTACCCACCCTTCCCACCCATTCTATCTCACATGAGTTATTAGAGAAAACCTACAATGAGATTCAGAATGTTTCAAATGCAAAAATTGTAAAAGCTATGGAAGAAAATGAGGTTTCTTTTACTATGCATCAACACGCTATTTTAAAAGCTCAAGAACTTCATGATATGATGGCTATGCGAAATCAAGAAAGTAAAGGATATATTGAAGATTGGTTTCACTCCATCATTTGTTTGCAACATCACTCTATGCTTCAACAATTTTTGATACCATTTTTTCAAGGGAAGTTGGCTTCTCATACCCTAATTTTCATCAATATGCATTTTTCAAATTTGGGTATGTGTATACGTGAAGCCTTATTTCGAAAATGGCTCCACTGGAAGTACTCATATACGTAGTCATATTCATTTTTCAAATCAAAATAAGTTAGTGTAGAAAATAAAATAAATAAGAGAATAAATAAATGCATTTTGTTTTTTATGTAAAACTAGTTGTTTTTTGTCGCAACATGTTATGCAAATCAACATTGGTGATAATTTTTTTAATTCATTTGTGTATGTAGATGATTTATAATGGAAATAATAGTTCTACAAGCATTCACTTTTATCACCAATTTGAAAAAAATGCTTCAATATCATATTTTTTTGGCTTGCGGGCTTGATGGAATTTCTGGAAAAATAGTCGGGACAGTCATGTTTTGAGAGACCAAAAGTAAATATTTTTAAAACCTGTTTCTATCCTAAGTAGCCCTTGATTTCTACTTTCCAACTCAACTTGGATTTGAAATGAAAAAGTTAGAACCAAAACATTGACCGGATGTCTAGCGGGCAGCTCAGGAACAGAGTTGGGACAGTCAGTTTTTGGAAGCCTAAATGAATGAATTTTTAAAACTTGTTTCTATGGTATATTATCCTATGATTCTAGTTTACAATGCAATTGTAATCACTCATTTTTGATATCTTATGGGGAATTTATGATCAAAATACCAACTGTCTATCGTAAATCAGCACCCTTAAAACTATGTCTTTCCGACTGTTCTTTACAGTATTTGACCTATCAATTCTTCTTGTATTTAAAACCCGTTTCTATTGGAGATAAATAAATGAATCTACTTTCATTTCCAATTTGAATCATTCGAATCTGACATCAAACGAAAAATTTATGTTTGAAATATCAACTGTTGGTCTAAGCTGGGTAATCGAAAATCACTGTTATGTAGGTTGTTCTAACTAAAATTGACATATCATATCATTGAATTTTTAAAACCTATTGGTACTGGAGATAAAACTTTGAATTAGCTCTCATTTGGCTTTGGAATCACTCAATTTCGATGAAAAACAAAGAAGTTGTGATTAAAACACTGCAGGTTAGCATGATTGACCACTGCCCTCCCGCAAGTGACAAATAAATGTTGCTTTGTTATTTTCTCTGTGGATTTGTTATAAATAGTAACTACTTGTTGTTTTTTGCATAATTCTTGGATTAGGGGAGCCCGATCACCTCTCTTTCTCCATGATTTAATGTTTTATTGCCAGGTAGACACTCGTTTTTGCAGGTCTTGGGAAAATAAAGAAGGTCAATTTATGGACGAGTGATTTTTGAAAGAAATTTTATGAAACAAAGGGAGTTTCATCCAACTCATTACCCAATGGATTCATAATAGAACAAATGAAGAATTGATTTCCATTTGAAAATTCATGTCATGTCTTTGCTGCCATAACATTTTTCAAATAGATCATTTTTTTTACATAATACCATAGCTGTTGTAACTTAATTTATTTATTTACATACTATCTTTTGTTGTTTCTTTTCTGATTTCTCTTATATTTTGTGTTTCAGGTATTGCTTCATTCAAACTATAACCCATCCTCAGCATCAATGCAGTGAATAGTTAATTCATTCTTTGCGTGCTTACATTTTATGATTGTGCATTTTGCTGTTCCTTTTCTGAAGGGACAGCGTTTGTGTGCATTTTTGTCGTTCCTGCTATTCCTTTTTCAAAGGGACATCATTTTCGTTTTGCTATTCATTTTTCAAAGGAATAGCACTTTTTGGGTCAACTGTTCATTTTGTTGTTCCTTTTTCACGGTTCATTTTGTTGTTCCTTTTCGAAATGGAACAGTTGTTGTTCCTTTTCGGAATAGAACAATACTTCTGCACTTTCATGTTTTACTGTTCCTTTTCGAAATGGAACAACACTTCTGCGCTTTCATGTTTTGTTGTTCCTTTTCGAAATGGAACAGCACTTCTGCACTTTTACATTTTGTTGTTCATTTTTGAATGGAACAACACTTCTGCACTTTCACGTTTTGTTGTTCCTTTTCGAAATGGAACAACACTTCTGCACTTTTACGTTTTGTTGTTCCTTTTCGAATGGAATAGCACTTCTGCACTTTCACGTGTTGTTGTTCCTTTTCGAATGGAACAACACTTCTGCACTTTCACGTTTTGTTGTTCCTTTTCGAAATGGAACAACACTTCTGCACTTTCACGTTTTGTTGTTCCTTTTTGAATGGAACAACACTTCTGCACTTTCACGTTTTACTGTTCCTTTTCGAAAGGAATAACACTTCGACACTTTTCATTTTTGTTGTTCATTTTCCAAAGGAACGACACTTGCGTTTTTGTTGTTCCTTTTCCAAACGAACGACACTTTTTTATTTTTGTTGTTCCTTTTCCAAAGGAACGGCACTTGCGTGGCACTTGCATTTTTGTTGTTTCTTTTCTAAAAGAACGTCATTTTTAGTTTTTATTGTTCATTTTCCAAAGAAGTGGCATTTGTGTTTTTACACTTTTTTGTGTGTATTTTTGCCTTTTGGTTTGCATTTCCTTCGTTGTTCCCTACAAAGAATAACATTTTTTGAGTGTTTTTGTTGTCCCTTAAAAAAAAGCAACACTTTAGGAGTATTTTTTAGAGCAACCCTTCCTTCCTTTTGTGGAATTATTCCTAGTTCATCTCAACCACATTTTATTGATTCTCTTTCATGGTATGAAGTACACTATTTTTATGAGGACAAGAATTATGGATTCTATTGAAGCGAGTTAATATCATTCACGTTATGATCTTTAATAGGACAACTCCTTGATGATAGATTCTTTTCAAAAATGACACAATTATTTATATACTACTTTACTGCATTGTTTTCTGTTGAACATGATATTGATTGATCATCTTAATACCATGCTGGTTCCACTATTCCTAGTTATAATCTTCTCTGTCTGTAATAAATGAGATTATGGGTATATTTTTTTCTATTGACATGTTCAACTTCTTCCGCCATCCCTGCTCTTAAGGGGTATTGAGCCTCCCTCTTTTTATCATAAAAATGTGTAATAACAACAAAATTTTGTTCGCAGATGGAGGATAGGGAGTCTCATTATGAGCCAGCCTACCATGTTCATAAGGTTGTAACAAAGTGACATTCCCATTATGGCCACCACACCAGGGTTATGATCCACTGGATAGCCAAATTATCCCTTGGAACAGGAGGTCTCATCACGAGCCGGCCTGATCACTTTTGCTACATCCCAGTGAATGGTAATGTGGTTATCTAGTTACCACGCTAGCACACTGATCTCTTCTGTAGAACAGCACTGAAACTCTCTAGTTATAAATTGAGGATTTTGGCTCATATGGGTTAAAAAGCAACCCTGCCGAGGCTATGGACGCCTGCTGGCAGCAGAGGCTCTGCTTATGGTATTGAAGTTATATCATATCGTCAATTATTACTATAATACCCTTTTCTTATTTTTATTTTTATCAGAGAAGTTATTTCCTTAATTTTTATCCCTATTTTGAACCTTTATGCATGATAAATTGTTTTATGATCAATCACATCATTTTTCAGCTAGAATACAGTCAGCAAAGCATCTTTTTGTCATATTGTCGTTCTTTTTCTTTTTTCATAACTTATCATCAATCCGAAGTGTCCTATCTTTTATTCATAACTATCTTTATACACTCTGCTCTCATTATAACCATAACTCTCGTCGTCCTATCATTGATTTGTGTACTCTACTACTGTATTGTTCATTCCTTTGCCTTGCCATCAACAAAACACCTTTCATATGATTTATGGTCATGGAATCTATTTTCCAATTGGAGAGGCGAATGTATGCATTATAGGCTAGCATGCGATATGATTACTGCACTCTGCCATAACTTGTTGATTTGACAAAATATCAGTATTGCATGTAGACAAAAGTTTTTCTGATTGAAATTTTTGCATGCATCTTATCTGTTGTTGTTCAAAACTAACACTATGGATTCAAGAACATTGTATGCACAAGTGTGATTTTTTTACAGGAGAACAACAAGTATGCAGGGGAAATTCTATTCACAGCATGACCACACTATTGCAACTAACAGAAGCGGCTCGAGCAACTTGCGAACACGAACAATTCTTCAGACATTATGTGCTTACCTGGATTCCACCTTTTGTATCACTTTTAGCACCAACTTTGCCTACATCAACTTCAACAACTGCCAATACATATATGTCATTCCACATTTTTCTTTTGCAGGTAAAACTTGAGGTAAAATAGCATAATTTTTTTATTTATTACGAATTTAGGAGAATTTCATGAAAATCCATTTTGAGCATTATTTATTATCCTTCATTTCATAGTTTTTACCACTTCCCATTTTTCAGCAGCATATCATCTCTCAATTTGGGGGAGTGTTGCTTTCATTCATTTCTTTTTTATGACCATGTCATTCATATTCTTTATCATCCATTTATATTCTTATTCATTCTCAACACCTCCCTTATTCCATGTTGTTTTACACCAAGCATAGAATTCAACAGTTGGTAGCAACCGCCTCTATTTGTTTTCTAGCATTGCATGAGGGCATGCTAATTCTTCAGAGAGGGGGAGGAATTGCTACGCGTGATGGATGTTTTATATTTTCTTTCTCATTTAAGGCATACAATTTCAGCGTAGAAATTGATTTCCATAGTATTTTTAAAACTATGAACTCAATTCTTGTGATTTCCGGAAAACACAGAGGTATCATTAAAATACACAAACACAGATCATTTCAAGTTAAATTGATTCATAAAATTTTGGAAATCATGCACTCTCACCTACAACCATTTTTTTTATATCTCATGATCCATGCATCAAAACGATCTGATTTTTGGATCATAGAGGCATTCATATATTACAAATCTACTTGCAACATTTTAACAAAATCTGGTTTGTATTTTTTGGGAAAATGGTTAATGAAGGTTGTTTTTATTTATAACATATTTTGCTGCAACTTAATTGTTATGCCTTCATCAAGATTGCTAAAATTGAATATTCATTAATTGAGGAAGAATTCATTTGTTCTATCCATTTTATGAGCTAAGATGAACAAATTTTTTTGTTTGGTTAACACATAGGTTTTGTCTTTGAGTTGCATGAGGACATGCAACATATTCAGTTTTTGTTGCATGAGGACATGCAATATATTCGGTGTGGGGGTGTGTTGGGCCGTGGATCCCACTTTGTTAACACTTTTTCACCATTTTTACTCTTCTCTCTTATATAATTGTTATATTATCATTTAATCCATTTATAAATGATTTATGCCTCTTATGGATGAATATTATTTATCTTCCTTTATTTCTAATAAATTGATGATTATGAATGATTTTATCAATGATAGTTTTAATAAGTTGGTTATAACATTATTCACCATTTTTAGCCTCCAAGGCAATTTCCAGATTGAAGATTTGATTTTTAAAAGCGCCAACTCAGAAATTCGTTGAAATAAGGAGTGATAGTTTTGCGGTTGAGATTCTGAGCCAATAAAGAAAAATATGGAAAATCTGGAACATGGGTTTTGTCCAGAACGGACCCAATTAACTTTCTTGATAAACAGTTTTCCCAAATTCGGCTTGTACTAAGAGAAATATAGGGTTCTTTGAGCATGATTTTCTCAGATTTGTTGTTGCGACCGTCCTCCAAATCTTAGCTGCAAAGCCAAATTCGTCTTGCTCTTGTTGAGAGATGGATGGAAATATATCTTCTTGTTGATCAATTGGTTGGAAACAATCCAATTTTGTAATAATTATCATATTGTAATTATCACAGTTGTAACCACTCTCTGCTCTCTTTGTATTTAAATCAAAACAGAGATCAGAGAGGAGGATGACTTTGGGGACGATTAATTTAGAGAGAGATGATGAATTTAGAGATGGAGAATTGAGGATTCAAACTTAGAGATTCAAGAATGATGATGGATTATTCATGATAGGATAGAATAGGAGGAAAAGGAGATTGCTGCATTACCATTGTAATTCTCAAGCTTTTGTTGTAGTAATGATTTCACAATTTGATGATTAATATATGATTTGGGAGTTGCTGCTCATTCTTCTCACCTGAAGTAGCCTAGCAGCGTCTGCTAGCGGCTAAGGGCCCAGCCACTGGTAGATTACGTTGCTGCTGTGTATTATATCTTTCCAATTTCCGTCGTGTGATTGCTTGATTTAATTCTTATTTCTTTGAATCGTATTGCCTAACAATTTCATGTTTTTACAGTGAGCTGTTATAATATTTTATGAAATTGTTTTATTGCACAAGCTGGGGCTTAATCATGTGGCTACTCTTTTCCATCATAACAGAGATTATTATCCTTCTCAACGTATATTGTTATGCTGCTCATTTCAAATATAAAGCTTCGCTGTTCTATTTCAATTATGGGTTCATTCCATTTGTTGTTATGTTTGATTGATATTCATTACAGATTGTTGTTCAATAGGATTGGTTATTCGATTCCTTTAATTCCAGTTTGTTGTCCATTTACTTTGTTGTTCATTTATGTTCATTAATTGTAAGAGTTTTCTTTTAAATATTTTTCCTAGTTTACTTTCAATATCAGCTTCAGTTCAATTTCGATTTCCTTTTAATTGCTTTAAAGCAGGACTGTCAACTGTAGAAAACATTGGTTATTGCTTCCTCATTCCCAGATTGATTGTCTTGTTCCAGTTTGATTTTAATTGCATCAATTTCTAGAGGAATGAGTTATTGCTACTGTATCCTCGATTGATGGGCGTTTGAGTGAATGATTTAGTTTAGAACATATCAGTTTCTTGTTGTTCCAATTAGATTTTGTTTCCAACTTTCATTTACTTTTGGATTTTAAGCACTATACTGCAAAACATTACTCTTGAGTAAATAGCCGCCTCAGACTGAGTACACCCTTGAAATAAAAATTCGTTCCTAGGTTGACAATTAATGTGAGGTAATTAGGAGTTACAAAGACACCTTTTTATCGCTCCATAGCATGCTTTAAAAAATAGCAGAAATTTGCTTTTCTTTATCAAAAAGGAGGTCCAGCAATCTAGATTTGGGAATAAGAAGACTAATCCAAACATCTCAATGATTACTATGAGCTTCCAAAGATTTTCCAAGGATTAAATAATGCTTGTGATCCTACAAAAGAACTTACATTAACCATTTAACACAATCCTACAACAAGAAATCATTAATACTAAATGCAGAAGTAGAAATAAATAAAAACTAGAGATGCATGTGAATAAGCAGTGAAAAGAAGGAAATAAAATGATATGAAAGGGCTTTGAGGCTCCTAGGATCGCCAAGCCCAAGGAAACTCAAAGACCTATGGAGGAAAACAAGATTTAGAAGATGAATATGACACCAATCTTCATTATTTTCATCAATACAATGACATCCCTGCAAGAAAATGCAATGGAGCTGCAAAAATACGAGTTCTCTCCACAAGAACACTAATGAAAATCTCCCCCTAGAGAAAAATTCGACTTGGTAGTTATAAAAAATGATTAGGAATCATTCCCCATGAATGGAGGAAGCTTTCCCCACCAAAATCCCTTGATTAGTGGATCTAGTCCCTAATATTAGGAATTTGCATTAAATGGCAAGGAACACATTCCTAGATTTTCTCAATCATTGGAGTTCCAAAATATGTGCTATGCAAATTCAACTTGGTACTTATAAAAAATGATTAGGAATAATTCCCCATGGATGGTGGAATCTTTCCCCACCAAAATCCCTTGATTAGTGGATCTGGTCCACAATACTAGGAATCTGCAATAAATGGCAAGGAACACATTCCTAGATTTTCTCAACCATTGGAGTTCCACAATCTGTGCCATAATTCCATAAAATCTTGTTGATTTATTATTTATTATTGATCCTCTTGTAGTAGGGAACAAGTCTCTAAATTATCTCCTCCTCCAAATCTTCATAATCTACCAAATATTCTCATAATATTCCACAAAAATAAATAATATTAAGCACAAATATCCAATTATTCATAAACCTTCCTAATGAATGTATTAAAGTTAAAATAAATTATCTAATACAGAAAGAGAGGTTTAATGTGTTGAAGGATAGTCATAGTACTTAAATTATTGTTTAATTTAGAGGTATGAGCCTTAATTTATGTCTAATTTAGAGGCCCATCACCCACCTGAAAAAGGTTGTGGCCAGTGGCACTGTGGAGAGCCCGGTTATAGTTGTGTTGGACATAGGGGAGGATCTCATCCCATGTGCATGGATTCTTTTAGTTGTACATGCATAGAATTTGTACGATCATCTTGTTGACAACCTCTGTCTAGTCATCAGTTTGGGGATGGAAATTTGTTGACTTAGTGAGCTTGGTGTCCAGCATCGACCAGAGACTGGAGCAAAATGTACTGAGGAACCTGCTATCCCAATCTAAGATGATAGATTATGGGATCTCAAAGTGTACCCACACTCATTCAAAGAAGAGTTTAACAGTAGCTTCTGCTATGATATTTTTTTTGCAGACTGCTATAATGGTCATCTTTTAGAATTTATCGACGACCAAAAAAACACAGTTGTTGCCATGCTTAGTAGAAAGAAGGCCCAACATGTAATCCATGGAGATGGATTCCAAAGTTCGACTAGGTGTATGCAGCGGAGTATAGAGGCCTTACTTCTTGATGGTCAGTTTGGATATGGCGCAGAAAATGCAGGATTTGATTTAATTCCCGACATCCTGTCAAATATTCGGCCAATAGAAATACTTCTGCAGTACTGCCACCATTTTCTCGACCTTGAAATTCCTAGTGGCCCGAATGTAGTGTGCTTCCGAAATCATCTTGGCTCACTCGCTTGAAGGAACACAAAGGTGTCCCGAGTGGCATAATAGGGCATCCTAAATGTGAAAATCAGGAACATGCTGATCGCCCAAGAGCGTCTGGTATGTGTGGTCGAATTATGGGTTGCTTTTGTAGAGAAGTGGTCAATCAGAAGTCTCATTTCTACAAGAGTTGAGCACAGTAGTTAACGCCATGATCGGTGGTTGGTTGAGGCGGTCTGCAACATTATTGGTGCTTCCCTTCTTATACTTGATATTCAAATGGAATTGTTGCAGGTATGTGGACCACATCTGATGGATATCATTATGTAACTTCCCTTGTGTCTGTATGAACTATAGGGGTCAGTGGTCTATGTGGATGACAGTTTCCTTCCCCAAAATGTAATTCTTCCATTGTCAGCAAGCCTGCACAATGGAATACATATTTTTTTCATAAGTGGGATACTTCTAGACTGTGTCTGAAAGTGTCTCACTGTGATATGCCAGAGGATGCCCCTGTTGAGTAAGTATTGCCCCAATAGCATAGTCAAAGGCATCTGTCTCGATCTCAGATCGTTGTTTCAAGTCTAGTAAAGTGAGCATTCGTGCAGAGCAGAGGCAATGTTTCAACTCTATGAATTCCTTCTGTTGAGATTCAGAACAAAATAATTTTTCTTTCGATCCTCCCTTGGTGACTTGACTCAAGGGCCAAGTGATATGAGAGAATCTCGATTCCCAACACAAACCTGTGGTAGAAACTAGAAAGACCCAGAAAGTTGCGGAGTTTTGTCAGAGTGGTTGGGGCTGGTCAATCCCGAATGACTTGGATATTGGTTGGATCCACATGCACCCCTCGTTCATCAATAGTGTATCCCAGATACTGAACCTGGGTCAAGTTAAAAGTGCATTTCTCCAAATTGGCACACATCTTGTGTTATCGTAGTGTTTCGAGAACTTGTCGGATGTGGTGGAGGTTCTCTTCCCAACTCTGGCTAAAGATCAGGATGTCATCCAATTATACCACTACAAATGAGTTTTTGAATGGCCACAATATGTCATCCATTAACCTCATGAAGATTGCAAGAGAATTTGTCAACCCAAAAGGCATAACCAACCATTCGAAAAGGCCCTCCTTGGCTTTGAAGGAATTCTTCCCACATCGGAGGGTTTGATTTGTACTTGTTGATATATGGACTTCAAGTCGATCTTGCTGAAATATTTTTCCCCCTTGAGGTGGTCCAGAAGGTCATCAATCCTGGGATCGGGTACCTATTCCAGACAGTGATCTTGTTTAGCACTCGATAGTCAATATAGAGTCTCCAAGTCCCATCCTTCTCTTGTACCAACATGATCAGGCTCCCATAGGGTGCTGAACTTGGTCGGATGTCACCTTTCTGCAATAGCTCTTGAATCTGCCTCTTGATTTTGTTGTTC
>APFE030644497.1:28914-45030 GCA_000404065.3 Pinus taeda | reverse complement strand
CCTATTCCTATTCAAACTCTAATTCTATCTCCTCGTGTGCATGATTCCCTCTTGATCTTTGACACTTGTGCTATTTCTGTAGTGGATGAAATGCATTTGAGAGGCATTCACTGAACGAGCTGCCCTGGATTCCAACTGTGCTGATGAATCATCATTTGGTGAAGATATATACTCTGTTTTCACGGTCCCTGCCTTCCATCCATCTTTATTTTCAAAAGAACGTGCTTGAAGCTGTTTAATATCTTTGATGACCATGCATAACACCATATGCCTAATGATCTGGATGCATTGTGAACTGGACATGTGTTCAACCCAAAATTTCGGTAACTTTACCAGAACCCTAATATTTCGGTCATAAAGTAGCTTTAGGAAGACTTTAGCAAAAAACCAAAGTGTTCTACCTTTTCGCTCCAATGCTTACACCTGTCATTCTTTGAATGTTTTGGCAACCTTTTATGATCTCTTTCCTACCCTCGAAGCATTCCCTTACAAAATTTGCTGACCTCAGCATCAATTTCATTTTTTCTTTAAAAACAGTCACCTACAGCAGTTTCGTAGCGCGCTACGAAACTGCTGTTCTTTTCCAAAATTACAGTCTTCAATGAATTTACCAATTACTTTGTGACTGCTACAGCTTCGCTTTTGGTTCCAAAATTTCTAATTTGTCTTCCTTTTATATATGCCTCAAAAACCCATGAACTTAAGAAAAATAAAACAAAAACTTTGAGCAACATCTGACCTTAAAAATTTGCAATTTTTTATTTGGTAGCTAACTTGCCTAACTGAGCTTTTAGTTTTGCAAGTTCGTTTTCCATGGCTGCAATTTCTGATACAGTTTTCTCTAAATTAGCCATTTCTTCCTCAGCTGCCTCCCATTTCTCCTTTGAAGATGAGATTTTAGTTTCCTTGACAATGGGAACTTTTTTCTTCATATCTTTCTTTTTGACTTCCTTTGCTTTCTCTGCTTTAGCTATCTGCTTTTCCATTTCTTTGGCCTGTCCTCTAGTGTATATTTTTCTTTTGATTTCCTCTGCCTTCTCTGCTTTAGGCAGTTGTCTAATTTCTTTTGTTGCAGTTTCCTTGACAGCTACCTCATCTTTGTGGACTTGCTCCGCTGCTTGGATTTGTCTCCTGGTGATTGGCCTTCGGGGTTTGACCATAAATTCCTTACCAGACTCTTCAAACCTTAGCCTTTTTGAGGCTTTTGATTTTTTGGTGCTATCAGGTGATGACTGGGTTAGGTCAATAGGCATTGACTCAACCTGCACTGATGTGGCTTGTTCGAAATCAATTGTCTCTAGCAAATCCTTTAGACTAGCCTTTGACATAGGGCTTTCTTCCACTGCTATTGATTTTCCTTTTTCTCTGCTTAGCTAACTTCTGGTTCTGATTCTTGTTACTTGTTCAATTCCACTTGGCCCTGATGCATCTTTCTGGTGTTTTATTTTCTCGTTTGATGACTTGGGTGTCTCTTTTGCTGATGGTTTAGGTATCTCTTTTATGACCACAGACTTCTCTGATTTCCTTGACTTAGTTTTGGACTTCTTTTGGTCTTTTACCTCCTTCCTGAGCTCAGCTAAGGTAGGTTCTTCAATTCTTCTTTCTTTTTCCCTATCTAGCAATGGAGTGAGACCTGTCTTGCTTTGGAAACCGTCCATAAAAATAAAAGAATCCCAATCTCTACCAATTTTTTGCAAACTATCTAACACCAGCAACTTTATTAAACCATGGTGGAACAGGGAAGTTTCACAATCATCTTTCTTTAACTGAACTTTGTCACACATTTTACTAAAGCTTCTGAATAAGTAAAAAGGGATGTCTATTGATGCTCTACCTGTGAAATGTAACAAGAGTTTGAAATGATAAGAATAAACTTTGGTGTACCTTCCCTCACATGTGAGGTATTTCTGGATGCCTGTAAGGAGCAGAGCATAATGTTCTTTTATATAATTCCTTGGCACAACTTTGGTGAGGTCCTCATTTACATACTGGTCCTTCAGAAATTCCTTACAGGGAGTCATGTCAAACTTGAAATTCTTGAACCACTCTTGTCCACCTCTCGGAATTTCAGTGACAGCAGAAATGGCTTGTGGAGACACAGGGAACTCTAGCATTGACACCTTAGAATTCAAGCCAGTAAAATTTAATGCAAAAGCTTTCATTACCTCTGTATGTCCTCCCTTCAACTTTTCGCAAAACCTCCAGCAACCAGCATTTTTAAAAGCTCTTGCTACACCTTCATCTCTGAGTGTAAGATCAAGCCCCTCTGGCTCTGTTCTTAGGCACCTTCCGGATCGATGTACTCTTTTCTCCATCTTGCTCAGAATATCTTCAGGCAGAGAACTAACAGCAGCTACAATTCACAAAACAGCTTCGGCTTTGGAGTGCAGGCTCGCTTGCAATGATCTCTTTAAATGAAAACTCAAGCTCCTTTGCGTTTTTTCAAAAACTCGTCATACAACAGGCATGTTAACGCACCATGAATAAACATTATGACACAACCATACCTCATAAGATTTCTTAAAATATTTGTCATGTGCGTGATCCTAAACACTGATGGCGGAATGATAACCTATTATGACCTGGAGAAGACATCAACTGACAAAATATGGATGGTCCTAATGACTCATCTCCCCAGATTTGAAATTTCAAGAAAATGCACTGCAGAAAACCCTGAATCCCCGATTTCGTAGCGCAGACAATTATGAATTGACAAACCGCGCTACAAAATGGCTGGTAAATGATAGGCTGCGAAAAGGTGGAAAAATGATTGTGCAGCTAAATTGGCCAATCAAATTGCGCTGCGAAACTGCGCAAAATGCAAATGACGCAAACAAGACAAGACATGCGTTAAACGATAATGATGGAGGATATCTAACGGTTTTTTACAAGGACTCACATCAATACCTTTTGAAATTCTAATTTCAGAGTGACACACATAGAAACCTATTGACTTAAACAAATTTTTTATATGAATCTTTGGACATAGGTGAACTGTGGTTTTAAGTGATAACACATCACATCATATTTAAGAGAAAATTCTAAGGTTCAAACAGTGGAATATCACATCGAACATCAACAATAAGTCCTCCAACTCTTAAAGGATAACCTCGTGTTGGCACAGAATAGAATGAAACAACAGGCAGATCAACATCACAGTGAAAGAAGTTTTGATGTAGGTGATTGGGTATTCTTAAGGCTACAACCATATAAGCAAATGTCCCTCAAGCAATCTAAGAAGGATAATAAATTATCACCAAAGTATTATGGTCTGTACAAGGTGTTGCAAAAGTTTGGTACTATGGCATACAAATTAGAGCTTCCTGCAGCTTCTCGATTGCACCCAGTTTTCCATGTTTCATGTTTAAAAAAGGTTATAAGCGATAAGCTCCCAGTTCAAACAATATTTACAGAACTTGATGAGGAAGGAAAAATTATATTGGAACCAGAAGCAGTGACAAAAATAACAACTCGACAGCTATGAGATCGATCAATTTCAGAGTATCTTATCAAGTGGAAGAACTTATCTGTTGAAGATTCCACATGGGAGGATGAGAATTTTATACAAAAGCATCCAGAACTACTCAAGCGTTGAGGACAACACTTTTTTGAAGGAGAGCGGCATGTTGGGTCCCTATAATACTAGTGATTACCCCATTACTATTGTACTTGTACCCCTTATTAATATTGTTGTGCCCCTATTGTCCCCATATTGTTATTACTGGGCCCCATAGAATCCCTCTATTGTTATTTTTGTGGCTTTATATTATTATTGTTAGGTCAGTTGGGTTATATTGTGACTCCTTTGGCTCCTATATATAGAAAGGAGGTTTTATCATTTAAATCATCCAATAATTGTTCATTTATGTAATGTAAAGGAGGTTGCCCCCTCGAAGAGGCTGAAGTCTAAGGCGTTGATCTATCTTTTCTATCTTTTCTTGAGCTGGTTTCATAACACAGATACAAATATGTTGATGAAGTATGCCTCCAATAGATTTTTTATAAGAGGATTATAAATACTAAGTCTCTGAGTGTGCTTTATCCCACTTCAATACTAAGTCTCTGAGTTGAAAGGATTTAGAACTTACAAAATTTGCATCAAAAGAAGATTTGACTAACTGTTGATGATGTGCATGTATGATCTTGGCCTTATCTCTTTCTTCTTCGATTTTGAGGATTTTTGATTGCCTTAACTGCATAGAAGAGGAAGGAGTTTCTTCAATAAATTGAACTAGGGCTAGAGAGGGAATAATTATATTTGTAGGAAGATCAACCTCTTTCCCATAGACCAAATTAAAAGAAGAAGTGCCTATTGAGGCCTTTTGTGTTATTCGATCTGCCCATAGAGAAAATGTTAAAGATTTATGCCAGTTTTTTTGACTTTGATCGATAGTTCATTTGATGATACTTATGAGATTTTTATTCATAGATTCAGCTAGACCATTTCCCTGAGGATAATAGTTAGCAGAACATTTAAGTTTAAAACCTATTTTGAGAGTGAATTATGTCATAATATTGCCTGTGAAATAGGATGCATTGTCAAACATGAGGGTAGTTGGTAGGGAAAATCTGGTAATAATAAATTGATCAATAAATTCAATGATGTTTTCATAATTGGCTACCTTGAGTGGAATTGCTTCCACCCACTTAGTGAAGTAATCAGATGCTGTAAGGATATATCTATGCTAATTTGAAGAGTGAGGAATGATCTCACCTATTATGTCTAGTCCCCATTTCTCAAATGGTTTTTCAATCATGACTGACTATAATGGTAATGCGCGTTTCCTTTGTCTTCCAGCTATTGTTTGACAAATTTTTCACTTCCTTACATAGTCATGTGCATATTTAAATAAGGTTAGCCAATAATAGCCAACATGGAGGATTTTATGCGTTATTGTGTCTCCTCCAGAATGTCCACCAGCTGATCCATCATGGAGTTCCTGCAAAACTTTTTTTGCCTTAGCAATTTTAAGGCACCTAAGTAGAACATAATCATAATTCTTCCTAAACAAAACATCATTGATGATCTCTTATTTCTTGGCTTTTAATCTCAAAGCCCTTTTTCTTTTGTAGATGAGCTGCATAGGAGCGTATCCATTTTTCAAATAAAAGATGATATCAGTGTATTTAGATTCAATGTTGTTGAGTCTTACCTCGCATATTTGTATATTATCACCTGAATATTTTTATGCTAGTAATTTGGATGCCCCAGCTAACATCCTGCAAAAACCTTGACCTCTAACAATTTTAGCTTGTCTAATCTCAATACCATACTCTTGCAGCGTCGTTACCCAATTTGCTATTTTCTCCCCTAATTCTCTTTGCGGTAGTATATTTGTCACTGATGAGAATGGAAATATTACTTTATTGTGAGTTTTGAGAAGGGCCTGAAATGTTTTATTAAATTGAAAACAACAAAAGCCTGTCTGTCAACATCTGAATAATTTAATTCAACACCCTACAAATTGGAGCTAAAGAAATAAATTGGTGCTTTGGATTTCTCATCATTGACCTACGTCAGAATAGCTACATATGATGTCTCGGAAGCAAAAGTATATAAAATAAAATGATTAGAAAAATTCAGAGTTTCTAAAGAGGGAGAATTTATAATCGCTTGTTTGATAAGATTAAAAGCTTCATACTCAATATGTTCCCATTTAAAAACAGAAATTTTCTTGATCATAGAGTGGAGGGGTAAAACAATTCGTGAAAATTCAAGGACAAATCTTTTGAAAAAAATTATCTGACCTAGGAAAGATTTCATGGATTCTTTGATATGAGGCAAAGAGATTTCATAATTTCTCTTATCCTATCAGGATCTATGTGAATGTCATCTTTAGATACAATAAATCCAAGAAGTTTACCTTCAATTAAAGAAAATAAAGATTTCTTTGGATTTAGGGAAATTCCATATCTTTGACAATGTTCAAAGATTTGTTTTAAGTCCTTTAAATGATTACTACACTTTTTTGAATACACAATTATGTCATCTAAATAAATTACCACTGTTTTATTCACCAAACCTTTGAAAGTTATATACATGGCTCTGAAATGTTGCACCAACATTAATTAATCCAAATGGCATTTTTTTATAAGCATGTGTTCCCCATTTGGTTCTAAATGTGCTATTTAGTCTATCATTTGGATGTACGAGAATCTAATTATAACCTGAAAATCCATCAAGAAAATACATCAACTCAGAGCTCGCGACTGATTGCAATATCTGTTACATAAGAGGCAATGGAAAGTTTTCCTTATAACAAGATTTGTTAATATTGTGAAAATCTATACAAATTCGAATATCACCATTCTTTTTCCTGACTGGGACTAGGTTAGAAACCCACCTTGAATGTCTAACATGAAATACTATTTTGACTTTGAGAATTTTATCCAGTTCAGACTTGATTTGATTTTATAAGTTTGGGTGAATCTTTCTACACTTATGTTGTACATGATTTTTGTCAAATATCATAGGAATGGTATGTTGAATGATGGAAGTATCATATGTCTTAAGATCTTCATAATTCCAAGCAAAAACATTGTTATATCTCTTCAGTAAATGAATAAAGACTAATCTCTCATTAGGTGTAAGACCAAGACCCAGATTAATATTTTGAGGCTTAAGGTCAGTTCCAAGATTAACTTATGCAAACCTCAAGGTTGAACTTTGATGCTTTGAGTTAGTAGGTTTCTTTAATGTTTCCTTAAGATTATATAGATCTTCCAGCTTAACCATAGATTTAGGTATGAGATTTATGCTTGTTTCTGGTTTAAGCTGGCTATCATGCTGGTCTTCATTTATTATCTAGTCATCATAAGAGCCTTAAGATGTTAGAAAATTTATGATATCCGAATCATTATTAAACACTCGCCAATTGGTGATGTTATCAAGAATAGAAGGCCTAAAAATTAATTCTATAGAAAATAAATCAGGACTATAGTCTCCTGGTGGTATGAGCTTGGATGCAACATTAGCCAAAAGATAGGCACTTGCATTTTGAAGTCTTGGAATTGGGGAAATGCTGAATGCTGTGAAATGTGAGGTGAGGTCCTGGACTAGTGATTGATAATGTTTCAAATGTCCATAAAGACAGTGAATAGTATTCGTCACCTATTTGGTTACAATTTCCGAATATCCAAATACTTGAAGGTATTTAATATCAAGGCCAATGGATTTATACAACCCTTGAACTAATGCTTCATATTCAGCAGTATCATTCAAGCATTCAAATTCAAGTATGCATGCCAACATAGTTTTTTCTCCTTTGGGACTAATCAATATGCAACCTTCTCAAGCTCCATCATTAGATTTAGATCCATCAAAAAATAATTTCCAAAATAAAGAATTGACTACAGGTTTATCAACAAAATAGATACATTTAGAAGAATAGGTTTGAGAATAATTTTTGATTTGTGATGTAATATAATTTTCCAAAAAGGGTGAAGTATTTTCATTAAAATTGCCTAAAAATTATTCGACTGAATAATTTCCAATGATATTACTATTGTATGTGATGGGCTCATTCTCTCCTTCCAGCTCTGTTATGATATACTTCAAATGTTTCTCATGATCGACCCTTACTTGATTTGGCTTACCATTATAAGGAAGCCACATATGGGACCAGTCTATTACGAAATAGCCATGAAGCATTTTAGACTAATCTCTACTAAGGATCAAGTTGTAGAATCTAGGGATGTCGACCGCAAGAACGTCAATCACTTGACTTACTTTCAAGTTTGATGAGAGTCTAATAGTAACCTGATTGATTTCTCCTATGACTTTGACTTGAGATCAATCTAACTGAACAATGTGAACAACATATTTCTAGGGTTCAACATTCAATTTTTCACATACATTTTTTGGTAAAATGTTGGATGAGGCTCCAAAGTCCACTAAACAATTGTGCAAATCCTTATTGGAGACTTCAAAAGTCAAAATAAAAGGAGGTGTATGGGATTTATATCTACCACCTATTAAAGCAACATTAGTTGAACTCATTTTGTTTGATGAAGTATTGGGAGGCCTACCCATTTCTTGAGCATCCTGAGAAATTATAGTAGCAGGAAGAGGAGAAGTGGGGTTTTTTTTAATTCATTAAGCAATAGTTTTTGTTTATGTTTTAACTTTGTATGCTCATGGAACATGATATTAGCTCTATTCTTCTTCATGTCTTCAACAATGTTGTACTCCATCTCGTCAGATACTAGCAAGGTTTTAGCTGGAGGTGAAGAATTGGATTGAGGAGGAGTCTTTGAGTGGATTTGAGAGAAGATTTCTTACCTATTGTTTTATCTTTGGGAACAGGATTTGATGATTTTTGTTTCTGATTTGTTTGTGAAAAATCAACAATGCTCTTTCTTCTGATAGCAACAAGTAATTCTTCTTCTAGTTCTTCATTATCTGATAGAGGAAGAATGAACTACCACATTCCTTGTACTTCAGTTGTCTCTTCGTCATCAATTTGTTCTTTAGTTGTTGACACTTCTTCTTCCTCCACATATGATTCAACATTTGACATTGTATTTGGAGGTTTAGGATCAGAGGGGGAATTTATTTTGTAAGGTCTAAAAGATTTTCTAGAAGGAGTCTCAACTACTTTATTTTTAATGTCTTCCATTTCACTGGACATGGTTTTAAGTACCTTTTGCAAACCTTCAAGATCGAAGGATCTTTAGGTGCTTTATTCTTGGATTTGTCCTTGAAAGTGACCTTCTTGTATTTTATTTCTTCTAATGCATTCTTCTTTTCTAAAGCTAAAATATGTTTTTCCATAGCTATGGCTTCTTTCATGTTTTCTGCCAAAGTTCGTTTGGAAGCTTTGTCTACAAAAATAGTTGCATTCGAGGGAAGAGAAGAAATGTACCATTAATTTTGAACTTCGGTGCTTGGCCTGGATGCCACTGGAATTTTTTTTAATAATTTTTTAAAATGGGAATTGAAGTCCTTAATCGGCTCTTTAGGTTTTGCCTTCAAGTTGGAGAGATCATTAAGAAGCGTAGTCGTTGAGCGGTCATCTCCAAACTTGGTTAGGAACAGTTCCTGAAATGCATTCCAACTATTAATAGAACCAGATGGTAATGAAAAGTACCAAGATCTTGCTGGTCCTTGTAAAGTATAAGGGAATAATCGTACAACTACATCTTCTTCAACAACTCCATTTAGATTTATGGACAATATAAAGTTATTTATGTGTTCTTCGGCAACAAGACCATCATTGGGATTGAATTTTGGAAACCATTTCAATGGATGAGTAGGTAATGGATGTAATGCTCCTGCCATTTAAATGGCTCTCGCATGCATGGTCTTTGAGCCATTATGGGTATATGTGTGGAAGAATATGAACCAGTGATTGAAGGTGACTGGGTAGAGGAAGATTGTACTCTTATGCCTGTGTAAATAATGATCTGAGATGATGAGGTGGATCATTGGGTTTGAGATGAAGATGATGGAATGAATGAAGGTGTTTCCAGTGATGATGAAAGAATCTCACTATGAGTTTCTAATTCTGATTTCTTAGTTTTCCTTTCAGGAGGTGGTAGAGGAAATTCAAATGGAGGAATTCCAAAATTTTAACTCTGTGATCTAGTTAATCTTCGAGAGGAAGGAAAATTAGAAGAAACATTGGCTTGGGATAATTCATATTCTTCTTGAGACAGAGAAATCCCTTGTAACTTATGAATTAAAGAATGGACTTCGGGATTTTCTGCAAAAGAAGGTTGATTTGATTTCCTTGGAGAAACACTAGTGGATTGTAAAGATTTTTTTGTAACTTCACGTTTAGGATTTGGGGATTTGGAATGTGATTGAGATTTTAGAGGTGATGGTGAGGGATTTTACTCTTAGAATGGATTTCTGTTTTAGATTTTCTTGCCATTTACAGTTGTGGTCCTCCTTCTAGCGCCAAAATGTTGAAGCCTCGAATTTCATTGCGGCAACATGGGGGATAACCACCCAGTCCGGACCTTAAAAGAATCTCCTTTTTTGTTTGGTATAATGGCTCCAACTAGGGATAATTGGACCAGTTTCCTGGAGAGGATTGATTTGATAATGTTCTTGGGGATGATATAAGATACAACGGAGAATGATTCAACTAAGTATAATCTAATCTAAATAATAAACACATGCATATATCTTAATCTAACATTATCTGACTAATAATATAACCGAGAATAAACTAAGATATGTGATCTACAAAGATGTCTCAAAGAAATTGGTAATAAAGATCGTTCAACTGCCAAAAGAAATGAAATCGTTTAATGATAATTGTTTTGGATAAATAGTTAGACAAAACAATTGAGAAAAATATATCACATATAATAATTGTTCATGTATTCAATAAGAAATCAGAGCTGCAACATCATACAAAAGTGCAATAATGTAGAACGATAAATCAAGTTTTCATACATAAGACAATCAAAGACAGAGTATTTTTAATGCATAAATAAAGCACGATCATACGATAAAAGTACCATATATGAAAGGTCCTGCTCATGGGCTCGGAAATATTGATCCAATTTCATCCAATCAAATACACTCTAAGAGTACGAAAGTGTAATTTCAGTAGAGCATGCTCGTTATTCAAAGAAAAATAGATCATGTTCCATTAATTTCATCAAAACCTTCCAAAAGATATAGAATTGTAATGTCTTGAAAAGTGTTTTTGATAAAATTCTGGACCCCTCTCTAAATGCATGAGAGGGGCTTAAATACTATAATACATGCCTCAAAATAGATTATTACAAAAAAAAAGCTAAGGAGGTTTCAAAAAAAACTTCCTCGGAGTAAGAAAAATAAAACTAAAAATAGAATTAAACTAATGATGAACTTCTTTCAACTTGAACTATCTTAGTTAGCTAACTTGATCATTGAGATTGCAAATGTCTATCATTGGTTTGAGCTGAGGCGGCTGGTCGACTATGGATTTTAACTGTCCAGTAAATATGGCATTTGGCAAAGCTGGCACCATATTTTGTGCAGAGGTAGTTAAACACCACAGAGTCATCCATTGGCTATGTGGTTTTACTAGATATTGTCAGTAAGACTCCCAATCCAGTTTGGTATGTTGTTTAATTCTTTCTCCCTTGGTCTGTGTTGTTTGTTTCCATTGTTGTTCCAATTGTTTGATATTTGGAGAGACCCTGGTATGCACTCTTTGACAAGGTTAGCGGTATGGAGGTTTTCATTAACGACTTCAATTATACTGCTTGTTGCACCTGCTACTATCATTGTCGCCCTTTCTACCTATTTTAATCGTGTATCCCAATCTATGAATAAAATGTCTTTGCGGGATTCTTCTATTTTTGGTAGGTCAGTCTTTATTTCCTCATCTAACTCTTTCTAGGTAATAAATTCAAAAATATTTTTATGGATTTCTTCATATTAAAACCTCATATCAATCACTTGGTCTGTCAATTTATCACTTCTCTGTAAGAATTGATTTGTGAGATTTTCTGGCAGAACATCTCTTATTGCTATATTATTAGGGAATTTATCTTGATTACTTCTTTAATGAAGTCATCTGTTTGAGGGTTATCTTTAAATCTATCCACCATGGCCTGCATTTGGCAAATTTGTGAGTCCTTTTTTGATAAGCTTGCATGGTGTTGTAATCTCATTTTCTCAAATTCCCTGTAAAGCTGAGCTACCTACTATTCTGATTGCTTATTAGTTTTTTCTTGTTTTAATTGTTGTTCAAGCAAAATAATTTTCTATTACTTTTATTTTAGCATCAATCATACTTCTGTTGCTTTATCAATGGTCGTTGTGGCATAAGCTCCTGCAACTATGATAGCTTCGTAAGATTTCCTAATGGGTCAACAAGAGTGTCCTATTGGGTTGTGTTAAATTCTTTCCACGTAGTTAATAGGGGGTTTGAGGGGTACTCGTAACCCCACTTTATGGGGTCCAGGGCAGCGCCCCTGAAAATTTTGATTTTGGACCCTATGTTAGGTTGGGCAGACCCACCTATGGTTTTGTGCATGATTTTTGCACATGTTTTTTGGACGCGATTGTTTTTCGGTCCATGGTCTTGGAAACGATGGTCTTCGGTCCATGGTATTAGATGCAATGGTTTTCGGTCCATGGTATTGGATGCTTTGACATGTATAAATATGTATTATAACATTGAAAGAAAATAATGAAAACATCAAGCTGGTAGTCCCGGTTTTGGGATCCAATGGGAAAATCTCTGTGTATATGTGTTTTATGTGTTATGCTCTCGCATTGTTTATTTTTTGTGTTTTAGAATTTTTATGCAGGTAATTTTTGTACAGGGTTAAAACCTACATTCGATATTAGAGTTGTTTTTTACTTCAAGGGGACGCCTTTGTTGCTGAGGGGTTTCGCTCAGGCCTGTGGTAGACCCTATTCAGTGGGAGATCTACGAGATCGATTTTGGTGGTGAAAGAAGATGGTGAGTGGTGGAAAGATAGAGATCCAGAAATTTAATGGTAAGAGTTTTTAGTTGTGGAAACTAAAGATGGAGGATCTGTTGGTGGATAAAGATCAGTGGATCGCAGTAGATCCAGGTACAAAACCAACGGGAGTGACTGATGAAGAATGGAAGAAGTTGGATCGAAAGGCAAAGAGCACAATACGATTATGTGTCTCAGATTCAATATTCCTGAATGTATTAGGGGAAGCTATGGAAAAGGCTTTGTGGGACAAGTTAGGGACTTTGTACCAATCTAAGTCCCTAGTGAATAAATTGTTCCTGCACAAAAATCTGTATAACTTGAGGATGAAAGATGGAGACTCGGTGATAGAGCATCTGAATGCGTTTAATACTATGGTAAGTCAGTTAGAATCTGTTGATATTAAAATTTTAGATGAAGATAAGTGAATAAGTTTATTGTGTTCTCTACCAGATTTGTAGGATAGTCTGGTTATTGCAATAGGTAGCAATGCAACTGCCTTGCATTTTGATGAAATAGTCTCATCCTTGCTGACAGAGGAGACGAGACAGAAAAATATGGAGAGCCAGAATGGTGATGCCTTGTATATACAAGGACGATTCCAGAACAGAAACAAAAATAAGTCATCGAGTGGGAGATCTAAATCAATAGGAAAACCTGTGAAGTTGGTGTGCTAGAAATGTGGAAAGGAAGGGCACTTCAAAAGGGACTATAAATCTAAAGCTCCTGATAAAGGAAAGGGATCTGATGATTCTCCTTCTACAGAGGCAAAAACCACCTCAGATGGGGGATGTGTACTTGGCTTCTTCAATTACACATGTAGATCATGAGGCATGGTTGATTGACTCAGGTGCATCCTTTCACTTCACTCGCCATAGAGAGTGGTTCTGCGATTATGAGAAATATGATGGTGGTGATGTCTTCTTGGGGGATGACAGGAAGGCTAGAATCATTGGTCGTGGAAAACTAAAGTTGAAGTTGCAAGGTGAAAGGGTTAGAACACTTCCGGGTGTTCTACATATTCCTTCATTGGCTAGAAATCTGATTTCTATAAGCAACCTGGGTGATGCAGGTGTAAAAATAGTGTTCGAGAAGGATACCTGCAAGATGGTTCGGGGAGCACTGGTATTGGTGCGGGGAGTTTAGACTAGAACTTTGTACAAGCTGTGAGGTAGCACTGTTGTTGATGGGTGCAACAATTTTGTGGTTCCTAAAAGTGGAGCAAAAAATATAGTCATCTCTAGAGAGAGGACCATGCTGTGGCATCAAAGGCTTGGACATATTGGAGAGAAGGGCCTTTGAATACTTCATGGTAAAGGTATGGTAGAAGGTATGAGTAATAGCTCTCTGGATTTTGATTTCTATGAAAATTGTGTATATGGGAAGTAGAATCAGGTGAGTTTCCCCTCTGGAAGTAAGAGGGTGAAACAAATATTAGAGCTTGTGCATAGTGATGTGTTTGGACCTGTGAAGGTTCCATCAATGGGTAAGTCTGTGTACTATGCATCATTTAAGGTGACTTCTCAAGGAATACATGATATATTTCCTTAAGAAGAAATTTGAAGTCTTTGACAAGTTTAAATAATTCAAGGATCTAGTGGAAAACTAGATAGAGAATAAGATAAAGGTGTTGAGGACAGATAATGATGGAGAGTTTTGCAGTAAGTAATTTGAAAATTTTTGTAAAAAGTATGGTATATCACGGTAGAAGACTACTCCATATACACCTCAGCAAAATGGAGTTGCAGAAAGAATGAATAAGACATTGATAGAAAGGGCAAGAAGCATGCTCAGTGGTGTTGGGTTAGGATAGGAATTTTGGGCAGAGGCGGTGGATACTACATGTTACCTGGTCAACAGGTCAACTTCATCAGCGTTTGAGGTTAAGACTCCACAAGAGGTATCGACTGGTAAGAAACCCTCTCTTTCACATCTAAGGGTATTTGGATGTGATGCATATGTACATGTTCCAAAGGAGAAACGAACCAAGTTGGATAGTAAATCTGAAAACTGCATCTTTATTGGGTATAAGTATGGTTTGAAGGGTTATAAGATTTGGAACCCAGCAACAAGGAGCGTTGTGTACAGTCAAGATGTGGTGTTCAGAGAGGTGAAAGATTTTATTAAACATGAAGTCCAACCAAAGGAACCTGAGAAGATAGAGTTTGAGCTAAATGAGGAAGAATCAGACTCTACAGCAGAGGAGGAATCAAAAGAATAAGAACCACAAACTTTGGGTGTAAAAAGATCACTTCGAGAAAGAAGGCAACCAGAAAGGTATAGTCCATCTGCATTCTGTTCAAATTTTGCTTTATCTATTACTGATGATGGTCCCAGAACTGTGAAGGAAGCAATGGATTCAAAGGATGGAAAACTCTGGAAAGAGGCCATGGTTGATGAAATGGCATCTTTGCACAAAAACGAGGCTTGGAATCTAGTGGAGTTGCCGGCTGGAAGGAAACCCATTGGCAGCAAATGGGTGTTCAAAAAGAAGACAAATGCAGAAGGAAAAGTGGAGAAATACAAAGCTCGGTTGGTAGAAAAATGTTATTCCCAAGTGCCGAGAATTGATTTTAGTCATATTTTTTCTCTTGTTGTGTTATCAATAACATGTTGCCAAGGTAACTTCTATTAGATTACTTTTATCTGTTGCTACTGCTTTTGATTTTGAGGTAGAATAGATGGATGTGAGGACAACATTTCTTCACAAGGATCTGGAAGAGGAGATCTACATGAAATAACCGGAAGGCTTTGTGGTGAAGGGTAAGAAAGAACTAGTATGCAAGTTAAAGAAGTCTTTATATGGGTTAAAACAGTCACCAAGGATGTGGTATCAGAAATTTGATACATTTATACGAGAACTTGGCTTCACTAGAAGCAAAGCAGATCATTATGTGTATTTTAAATTAATTGGTGCCCATGTTATTTATCTGGTCTTGTATGTGGATGATATGTTGCTGGTTGGAAATGAAAAAGAAATTATCTAGGATTTCAAGACCCAATTATCCTCCAGATTCGACATGAAAGATATTGGTGCTGCAAACTATATTTTAGGCATGGAAATTAAAGGAGATTGGGAAAAGAGGAAGCTCTAGTTAAACCAGATGAAGTATGTTGAGACAATATTTCATAGGTTTAATATGCAGGATAGTATACCGATGAAGGTTCCTATTCCTGTAGGTATAAAGTTATCTGTTGAACAGTGTCCCAAGGCACAAGAAGAGGAAGAGGATATGTCCTATGTTCCATATGCAAGTGTAGTGGGTAGCCTGATGTATGCAATGGTCTGTACTAGACCAGACATTGCACATGCAGTGGGAGTATTGAGCAGGTTAATGTCAAAACCAAGAAAGGAGCATTAGACAGCAGTGAAGTAAGTTTTTAGGTATTTGCGTGGCACTAGTGATTATGGTTTGTGCTACCAAGGAAGACCAGGATTGGACAGAGTGTTGGATATTCGTGGCTTTGTTGATGTAGACTGGGCTGGAAATCTGGATCAGAGAAGATCTACAAGTGGGTATGTGTTTAACCTATTTGGAGGTGCAGTCAGTTGGATGAGTAAGAAACAATCTGTAGTGGCACTATCAACTCCAGAGGCAGAATACATGGCAGCCACTCATGCAAGCAAGGAAGCAGTTTGGTTGCAGAGATTGTGTTCAAGTATGGGGTTAGTACAGGGAGCTATAAGGATAGACTGTGACA